>JAUPMG010043991.1:0-14145 GCA_031762675.1 Pachysandra terminalis | reverse complement strand
GAGACGGATTCTCATGGAAAGCACATGGTGAAAACCTCACCGACTTATCACCGCCTTATAAATATCTGCTTTCTAACATATCTAAAGGGGTTTTTGTCTTATCTAGGAATAGCGGCAAGATGGTGACGTTGCTCATTGGAACTTATGTGAAAGTGACACATGCCTGCAGAACTGTGTTACTCAAGTTCCAAAGCAACCTTTTGCGATCCAATAATCCTATTGGCCACATGAGCCCAAAGCCCATCAATTACACATTACAAAGTATAAGAATTTAGCATATACAACACTGGACAAGTTTTCTTCTCTCTCTCATGCACACACAAATCACAATGACACAATAATTAAAAAGTAAATTGAAGCCTATTGTAATCTACAATTACTTCAATTTTAACATTAATAATCAAAAAAATTAATTTAAATCTGCTTTTCCAAGCACAAGAGACGAGTATAAGAGTTGATTCCAAGTATCAGGAACACCAGCAAGACACCAATGACTACAGTCCATTTCCCTTTTCCCATCAATCCCATAGATAGATGGATGCCCATCTTTCCTCAGCTGCGATAGCGTCGTCACATCTAGCAACTTTACCGGTTTCAACATCCTACTCAACACTCTCTTCATCACAGCTACAGGTGGAATTGAACCTCCTGGGTATACTGACCCAAACACAGGCTGCGTTTGCCTGTTGCAAGTCGACTTGGGTTGCTTCCATTCGTTGCCGCTGATGGTTAAGACAAAATACAAACCAATTACATGAAAATAAGATAGTATGTACAGAGCTGTTCAAGAATCCTGCGAAGACAAGATCTTACTTGTAATGGTTGGTGAAATTCCCTGAAAGAAAACGATGGTGTTGATTGGATTGATGTTAGAATCCACCCACTTTGACCAAGTAGCTAATCCTTTTTCAAAAGCAACTAAACGATCCATGTCTTTATACGATTTTGTTCCTTCCTGAATGTAGTCCCATCTGCACCCAAACAAAATGGGAACTAGCCATTAATATTATTGATTAGAAGACTTTTTAAGAGTCAATCACCGATGAAATTAACTATAAACTTCTTAGAAATTGATGTAGGGTGAAGAAGAACAAGGTTGATGAATCCGTCATAGAATACATAACCTTCTAGGGTTGTTAAGGTCTCAAGGTAAAATCTTAGAACACTAGGAATAAAAGAGAAAAACTTTTTAATCAATTTTCATAAATTTATCTAATCTTCTTTGCAACTTTCTCATAACATCTATTTATATGAAAAAAAACCGTAAAACCTAACTTAGAACTCAAAGAATTAATCTTAGTCATCTATACAATTTAATTTGAACCATTAAAATAAAGTGATCTCACATGACTTCTAAAATAAAATCCTAATGACAAAGATACCCTTAAAATTCGTTACTTTTCTGCAACCAAATTTTTAACTCTATTCTAAAGACCAAAACATTAAAATTTCAATAAAATAGTATAAATAACTTGCGTAAAAATTGAAGAGATCTTTTCAAAGAATCAAAGATCGCCATAAAGTTATAACCCTTGATAGCAAATTGCATCACAAATTTTATATAGGAAGATTGGTAATGAAGCATACGTACGGTTGTTTGCTTCCTTTGTGAAGCCACCAGTGCCAGGTATTGAAGATCAACATGTTGACTCCTTTCCATGCATTGCCACCTTTGATGGAGTCTAGCTTTAGAACTCGGCCGCTCTTCTCTTCGGCTAAGTCGACTAGAAATGGATTACGAGAATACATCACTGAAACTTGGTACTCCTGCATGCATGCAACACCCTTATAGACTTGCTTAAGAAATTTTGTTGCAAGTCATGTCCACACACATGAGAGCACATCGTCTGGAGAAAAATTTGTGGAATATCAATTGGAGCGTGTACTCTTGCATGCATGCAACACTCTTATTTACTTGCTTAAGAATTTTTGTTGCAAGACATGTCCACACACATGAGAACATATCATCTGGAGAGAAATTTGTGAAATATCAATTGGAGCGTGTGCGAATGCACGTCACATATTCAATTAATTTTATTTTTTTGATAATAATATAAGGAACAATTGGATGTGTAGTGTGCATCCGTGCACACTCCAACTGATATTCCACCATTTTCACTCCAAACCAAAGGGATACTGAGGGTACCAAAGTGAAGGGTATCGATGGGTTACTCATGGGGTTACCCTATCCATGTGACACTACCTTATTGGTGCTATAAGGGTAGCAGTAACCATCTCGCTGTGGAGGGTTTCCGGGCCCCGTCAATGAGACCATATATGATTATGTGTCCCAATCAATTTGAAAAAGCAAAACAGGTGTCAAAATCTGGTACGTACGTAGTATATGGGTTGTCAAACCAATTGAAATAAATGAGGGTTAAACACTTAAAATTATACATTAAACTAGGTTAGTTCAACCCAAAAATCGACTAACCCAAACCTACTAACATTTGGTCCGGTTTTGGTTATGAAATATAAAATCAGATTATATAATCATGCACGTTAAACACGTGAAATTAGAAAAGTACTACTGGTTAGGAAGGCAAACCAAGTTAAACTGTTCAGCTTAGGGGTGGCAACGGGCCGGATGACCCGCCTGGCCTGATCAGCCCGGCAATATGATTGGGCGGGCTTGGGCAAGGATATGTGGCCCATAGGGTCGGGTTGGGCTCAAATTTAAGACCTGATTAAACTTTCGGGCCGGACTCAGGTTCATGCTAGATTAGTTCGGCCTAGCTCGGCCCAATATATATATATATATATATGTGTGTGTGTGAATAGACATCAACTTGTAGCTTTGGTGTAGTGGTGACAAGTTCACATTCTCGTTGAGGAGACCCATGTTTGATTCCTTGCAATAACAAAAGTGTAAGATTTTTGAAGCTTTTAAGTTTAAAAATAACAGATTTTAATTTATAAGGTCGGGCTGAACCGGCTCGGACTTGATGTATTTCAAATATATGGCTTACACCTTTGAGCCCAAAGGCCGGGCCGAGCTCAGACCACCATAAATTATATTATAATGGAGTGTAAACCCGGTCCGATCCCGCCAAACCCGACCCGTTGCCACCCCTAGTTCAGCTAGAATCCACTGAACCCTCTTAACCGAGAGAGAGAGAGACTGAGAGTATCCACTGAAATGAACCCACCGGCAACGTAAACGTAGAAAGGCCATCTCTTCTCCTAACGTGAACTTGGACCTTGGCACTGCAGCATGAAGCATGCATGTGAGTGATTCCCACTGATTGAGGCTTATAGAATCTCCGACGAACATGATCTTCTTCCCCTTAAATCTCCTCAAGAAATCCTCACCGTTGAGCCTACATACATCAGAGCATATATATATATATATATATATATATCGAATTGAATCATGTATACTATGTATGGAAAAATAAATGGTGGGTATATGAATGGTGTACCTTGGCAGCTCACAGGCATTGGGCTTCCATCTGTACTTGAGATAGGATTTATCCGGCCGTCGATTCTTCTGGCAATCAAATTCTTCGTCGATGAAGGAACAGCTCGAGGTGTCGTAAAGGGGATAAGAATCATCATAAACCCAACTCCCTTGGAAGATATTACAGCCACTTGATTGTAACCCAATTGCATTTACTCGGTGGATCAGAGAGGAGGTAGGAACTAGCCACAATACAATATAAGCGAAAGAGCTTCCAAAACCCATTCCACTCGGGTTTCAATCAGCTAGCTTAGAAAAAAAAAATATTGAGGAAGATGACAGACACAAGAGAGAGAGAGAGAGAAGCTGAAATGACTTGGGAGATGCTCAGTACTGTTACAAACCCGTGAGGCTAGTAGTTTAGTGCTCTTCCCAAGACGAGGCAGAGCTGTCGTACAACTTTACTTAGTTAGGTCGGGATCTGATTGTTAAAACGATTTTATAGACAAAAGAGATGACAAATGGGAAGTCGCAATGAAATTAAAACTAGCATCCTTACAATGATTCTCTTTACTTTGGTTTCATGATGAGATGTTGTAAGGATGCTACTTGCTGGTGATGCAATAAGAGAGATAGTGTTAGATGAGTTGTTTAGTTAGGTGGATTGGATTGGAGTACTTGAAGATCAGGTGGGGTGGGCGAGGGATTCATTTCTGTGGTGATGTAAAAGACAATTTCTCTTCATTTCCCTGCTCATGATTGTATGGTTTTGATACTTCCATGTGAAGCTGTCCTTGCCCTTAAAAACACATGTGAGCTGTCCCTTTTCTTTCTTTTTTATGATATGTTTTTTTTTGTTGTTGTTTTTATTATTATTTTATGTTTAAAGAAATTTCCTATTTTTTTCAATTTTTTTTTTTTTTTTTAGAACCTTAAGCTCTTCTAGTGTTCTCTTTTCCTATGCTATGAATCGTATTGTTTAAGTTTTAACATAGTTAATTTCAGGTGAGGTGTACCATAGTTTATAATTTTTTAAAACTTTTGTAAAATTTCTCATGAAATTTATATTCTCAAAGACACCAAATTCTCCTTAATTACAGGTGAGGTGTACCATAGTCCATAACCAACAATCTTTCTTTTATGTTTATCTATATATTTGAAATAATGTTAAGCAAGAGTCCCTAAAATCCAGGACTCCTTATATATCTTGTAAAGTCAATATTAATATACACAATATCCAACCACTACTCAGTGATCTGAGATGGTCTTTCGCAAAACTTGCTCTTACTCTTTCATGTTATCAGAGCTTTAAAGACCAACGTTAAAAGTAACCTTCAACAATTGGCAGCGCCAATTACCTTCTCTAGAGATCTTAGTTTCTTCCCATTTTGTGAGCTTATGATCTTTTGGGCTTAATTTGTAACTGTTGAGTTCTCATGTTCATCTTATTTCATTCAGCATGTTGATGGTACTTCTACTTCAAACGTTAATCCTACCTTCATCAATTGGCAGCGCCAAGACCAATGCATACTCAGTTGGCTTGTCTCATCGTTATTTGAAGGGGTTCTTGCCCTCGAGAAGTGTGGGTGGCACTTGGAAAGATTTTTGCTTCTCAGTCAAGGTCTCATGTAATGCAACTTCGTTTGCAACTGCGGAACTTGAAGAAAGGTAATATGACAATGAAAGACTAACTTCAAAAGGCAAAGTCCCTAGCCGACTCCTTAGCTGTTGTTGCTCACCTAGTACGAGATTATGATCTCATTCGCTACACCCTTGGCAGTATTGACACGGAACACAAGGCATTTGTCACCTCTATTACCACACTTAGAGCATCTCCAATCGTTCTCCATCCCCTCCCCCATATTCAAATTTGAGAAAACATTTGAGAGAATGGCTCTCCAATCATCCCCATCCCCTCCCCCATATTTGGGGAGTCCCTATAATTTTCCTCAAATTTGGGGAAAACGTTAGGGACTCCCAAATTCCCCCCCAAATTCAAAAAAAGGGTCTTTGGGATGAACTTGGAATTTTTTAAAAGATTTGAGGAAAAATATAAGGGATGATTGAAGAGCTCTTCCCCAAATATAGGAAAAATTATAGGGAACGATTGGAGATGCTCTTACTAACATCACTCTCCATCTTAATGACCTTTATGACCTTTTCAGCCAAGAAATGTGATTAGAGCAACATAGTTTGAAGGGCTTTCAACCTAGGAGGCACAATCCCCCGACTAACTTTTGATCAATTATTTGAAGGAGTTCTTTCCCTCGAGAAGTGTGTGTGGCACTTGGGAAGATTTTTTCTTCTCAGTCAAGGTCTCATGTAATGCAACTTCGTTTGCAACTGCGGAACTTGAAGAAAGGTAATATGACAAGGAAAGACTAACTTCAAAAGGCTAAGTCCTTAGCCGACTCTTTAGCTATTGTTGCTCACCTAGCACAAGATTATGATCTCATTCGCTATACCCTTGGCAGTATTGGCACGGAACAAGAGGCATTTGTCACCTCTATTACCACACTCAGAGCATCTCCAATCGTTCCCCCCCCCCCCCCAAAAAAAAAAAAAAATTTAAAAAAAGGGTCTTTGGGATGAACTTGGAATTTTTTAAAAGATTTGAAGAAAAATATAAGGGATGATTGAAGAGCTCTTCCCCAAACTTATCCCCAAATATAGGAAAAATTATAGGGAACGATTGGAGATGCTCTTACTAACATCGCTCTCCATCTTAATGACCTTTATGACCTTTTCAGCCAAGAAATGCGGTTAGAGCAACATAGTTTGAAGGACTTTCAACCTAGGAGGCACAATCTCCCCACTTATTTTTGATCAAAGGTAATACACCAAGGTTTTCACCAACGTGAGTAGTCCTTCAGGAAATCATACATATTTACATCCTACAGAAGGGTTAAAATCATAATTCACTCTTTTCCAAGCCGCACCAATGTGCTGATCCTTGGGAATCATCTTACCACAAGTCTATGCTTGGGCGAAATAGCATCTCACCTCAAGTCTGAGAGGCATACCAACACGAGAGCTCTCTCTCATCTTGGGTGGAAAACATAGTCCTCTCATAGGATAGCATGGTCAGTAGGTCATTTCATCTCAACTGACAGTCTAAACCCAGGGGTATAACATGGGATGTTAGACTGAGCCATTACGGTGGAATAGTTCGCATGCAACTCGTTGTATTCAAATCATTTAATTAATGCATACACACAATTCTTCACACGCATATATTCAACTTAACATTTATATGGGTATAATCCCATTATCACACACTACAAGGTGTAAACGTGCACATAGTGCATACTAAACTCAATGATCATCTAATGTAAGAAAACATGATATAATTAGTGTAAGAAGGAAATAAATATCAGGTGCACACACATGAAGGAATTACGATGCTATGAAATGGAAAACAAGGCAAGCAGAGCATGAGCATCAGAAATAGAGTAATACACACACAAAGCAGGTCTAAGGAAGAGGAATACGAAATAATATTAATATGTATACATAGTAAGGCATATCATCACCCACTAAGTATAAGCAGTTATCTAATCATTAGAGAATACATATGTGTGAACAGATCAATAAGATGAAAACCAGTAATCAATGCCAAACACCCACATACATGGGTCAACCATCACTTGGCGACTCATGGAGTCAAGTCTACACTCAAACATGTGCAAACAGGTAAAAGAACCGAAGGAAGGGTTTGAGGTTGTTTGCATGAGTTTCCAGAGAAACTCATACTACTAGGCTAACTCAAGATAGGCTAGACCTAGGTATGATGGGTTGTATTGGTTAGGCAAGGCAACCAACACTAAATACATGTTAGAACCATTAGGTTGGGGATACTACAAGTGTCCAAGGCCTAACACATCAAACGGACTGGAATTGGGTCTCGACGAGGTGCTCGGCGAAGTGCTCGACGAACCGAGGGTTCGGCGAGGTTCTCGGCGCACCAGGAAGGGTTCGACGACATCTCCAGAACCTAAAAAATGGGTCTCTGTGATTTGGCAGGGTGGTTCGGCGAACAAAAGGGGTCGCTGAAAGGGTCTCAGTAGTCTCTTCTGCGAATTGAGGGGCCGCCGAAGCTCGGGCTAGGTCCTTCCGTGTGCCAAGAGAGTCTCGGTGGGGTCTTCGGCGAGCCGAAGAGGTCGCCGAAGAGTGTCGGTGGGGTAGATCGGTGAGCCGAGGCGGTCGCCGAAGCTTGGGTTCAGGCGAATCCGAGGAGGCATCTGGGTGGGATTTCACCCAAAGCTCACAAATCATCTAATGGAACTACAAATTGGGTTTCTAGATCAAGAGGATCCATCTATACCAGGGATTATTGACTTCCCCCTAAATTCAAACCTTAGAAACTTAAATCCAACGGGTCGAATCGCGCGAGGCATCCACAAGGGTTGGGTTCCTCAATATCATGGGATTAAACTCCCAAACCTGAAATCTAACAACAATTCTCATGAGGGAACGAATAACACAACCAAACATGATCTTCCCCCACGACCATAATATCAAAGTATGAATAAATACTCGAGACATTTAAAGAATACTCAATTTGGGGTGTGTCGGGTCACATCCAAAGTTGCTCCACCATGCCGGATCGTGTCCGAGGTCAATTCGCTGTGCATCCGGTGATTTGGGATTCCTCCCAATTTTCTTCTCCATGAGCTCCAAGAGAAAGAGAAAAGAGACAGAGAGGGAAAAAGAAATGAGAAAAAAGAGAGTTTAAGGTTATATTTATAGGTTAAGGGCAAACTTGACAATTAAGTTAGCCAGAAGTGCAAATTCGGGTTTCTAGTTCTATAATTTCCAACTAATCACCTAATTAATTCTGATTGTGTGATTATGTTTAGGGGTCTCAAATAAATCTTCTAAGCTGTCTAAACTGATTATTATCTTACTAATTGATTTTACTTCCTATTTATCACCTAAGTGTTATCTAACCCGTATTACTTTTTAAGTCTATCTGGTTAATATGATAAGTTTTAGTTGACTTAAGGATTTCAAAAATATTTTATAAGATTAGGGACCTTAAGAATTTTAATCTAAGTTAATTAATGAGATTAAATTACTAACTTATAAAATTATTATTTTACCCTTAAATCTTCAAGTTATAGTTTTAGGATTTGTTCAGACTGTTACATTATTAGAGAGAGTGAAGAGAGAGGGGCACTATTTTAGGGCTTTTAAAACAATTTAATGTTTTGTACTGTTTACAAGACGGAAGAGGACCAATTGACAAATGCTTTTGTAAAGCTATACTCCTCGAGTCATATCCTCTTTCAAGATGATGAATGAGCAAAAAGACTTGTAAAATAAGGGGTTTAAGTAATTTTCCCTTTCCTTTGGAGCATTAACCCTTTCCTTTGGAGCAAATTTAATGTTGTAGAAGAGTCATTTTCAACCTCCAACCTCTTTGCTCCCAGATTAATTTCCATTTTAAGGCCTTATCTAACATCCCATAGATCTGCAGTATTGACGGTTGTGATTCTCACTTTGTTTCCAAAATTTGCGACATTATCTCTTAAAATGGTTACAAAAGATAAATAAATTTTTGTTCAAAAAGAATCCTTCAAGTTGAAGATGCGAATCAAGCCAACCGTATGTGTTTATATGGCACATGCAACATCTCGGCATGTATACATGGAGCTGAGCCGGTTGGCTGGCTGCACGTGTGTGTGTTTATATGACATGTCCTCGTGTTTAGGGTTTTTAGAACCGGCATCCCAAATCCCATTAGATTATGGGCCATGGGAATCTTCTACGTTTTTTTTTCTGATGGTAATTGGGCTGGTTGCCCCCCAATGATAAATGATCCGCCAGTGATTACTTTCTTTACTTTGGTCCAAATTTATTTTCATGGGATTTCACAAAGCGATCAAGGGTTGCTCGCTCCAGCACAGAATATGAATACAAAGGCTACGCAAATGCTATTGCTGAACCGGCATCCCAAATCATTTGTTCATGTAATATGAACATGAAAATCATGCAAGCATACATTTGAAATTATTGGATCATATATCTAGACTGGTGACTTCAAGGTATAGTATTTTTATGGAAAATGGAGGCCCTTGAATGATTCAATCTACAGTCCAATACCCAATTGTCCAATTAAAAAATATATGAAATACAGGGAGGATTTGCTTCTGAATCTTTGCTATAACAATGGAAGTTTGTTTAATTTGTCTTTGAGTTAGGTTAACTGCTTTCTTGTCCTATGGTTAGTATAATCACCTTTACTTGCTTTATCAAAGACCTAAACAATAAAGGGTAAATTGCACTTATACCCCTTCACTTATGTGATAAATGAAGATAGATCTCCAATGTTTTTTGAAATGACAGTTTAATACCTCTGAGTTTTAACTTAGTCATAGAGACACCCCCTTTCGCTATAACCTATCTTGATGTCAGCCAAAATAGTTGATTATTAGACGATTTTGTCCCTTGAAACACAAAATGATCTTTGCACCTAAATTAAATACTTCAAAGCCACATTAGATTAAGAAACCAACCTTTGAAAAATTGGATATGTAGCTGTAGTCACCAAAGGTATGAGGAACCATAAATGAGAGCATTAGGAAGCTACAATAGTAGAGGTTAATCACAGTCACCGAAGGTAATTATAAAGATTGCACATGTTGCAATCTATTGTAGAGATTGGTACCGAAATCATCGACGATTTTCCCCAAATAAAGAGAAGAAAATCGATTTACGTTAAAATTTGTTAATGACATAGCCAAATCCTTGACATCTCTTGTCTTTCAATTTAGTGACAATGTCCTTGAGTGTCTATAAGTGCGTTCATATGAAGATCAAGACTGTTGCGGAACCAAGGTAGGTCAAGCTTCAACAAGTTATATATGTTGGATGTCCCCTTAACCAAGGTAAGTATAATGGTATATACACTAGACATCCCTTAATTAGAAACACTGATCTTATTGGTAAATTGACCTTGTTTGAAATGAGCTTGAGTGTCTTTACAAGTTAAGGAGCATTCAGCAGACCATGATCATCTGGACTCATCTCCAGACAACCGGGTACTGTCCACGGGTGATTGATACCATCCGTGGTTGGCCTTTGGAGGAAAAGGCCTTCGAATTGGTAAATAAGGTTTTTCACAGGGCCCAGTCAACCGACCAAGTTGGTCCGGTCGACCGGTGGGGAGTTCAGTTGATCCCAGTCGACTGATCCCCAATTCTAGTCGTAAAACACCCCCTTTCCGTTTTGCAGACTTGCAGTCGCTTAGTTGACTGACCAAGTTGGTTCGGTCGACAATAGGTCTACCAGTTAGGTTCTCTCGACGAACCGGTTGGAGGAGTGTCTCTAAGATTCTCCAGAAACCGGTCGATCAATTGAATGGTCCGGTCGACCGACAGCCGCGGGCCTAAAAAAAATAGAGCCGTTGGGCTTCTTTTTCTTGTTGTTAGGAGTTACCCGGTCGATCAGACCAAGTGCTCAGTCGACCGGTTAGTGTGTTTGCAAGTGACATTATAAATAGAACATAACATCACTTGAGCGTGTAACCCGAAAATTGAATTTCTCCGGAGCTTTAGAGAATAGAGGAGAGTTTAGAACTCTTTCTAGGTTGTGAGAAGTTCCTCTCTCCATCTCCTTCCCCATTAACTTGGTGAGGGAATTCAACACTCATCCAATGAAGAAGATAGATTGAGAGCAAGACCTTAACCTAGATGTGTTGAACCTCATAGGTAGATCACACACACACTTCAAGGGTTGTAAGGCCCTCGCTCCCTTTGTCCGCCTTCAATTGGAGCATCTTCTACAAAGGAGCGAAGCGAGGAATTGTGCGAGAAGGTCGGGACTTCGAGCACACCATCCGGCTTGCAATTTTATTGGTAAATCTATTGTGCAAGTTCATTGTTTTTAATTTTATTTAAAAACATGTAAGGTGGACGTAGATTCTTGGGAATCGCCATAAAATAACGTAAGATCGAGGTAAACCTAGGAAAAAAACCTCGTGTAACGATTAGGGGTTAGCCTTATGAAACCTCAAGTTTGACGGTTGGTGGTTAGCCGATTGAAAACCAGTAATAGTGAATACCTTGGGACTAAGAGCAGTGCCCTTGGGAGTGGATGGGGTCGGAGTGCCGAACTACTATAAATCGTGTGTTTGAATGTTTGCTTGCGTTTTTTATATTGGTAGACATGCGTGCTTAGCTTTCCATTGAATACATGAGTTATTGATTGATGTGTAATAGGCATATTTTTTAATCAACAATAACATAACCCATCGGTTTTAAAACGAACTTAAATTCCGCCTAATTAATTTTAAAACCTCTTCCCGCGGGGCCCCCCCCCCCCCCCCCCCCCCAGGGCATCTTAACTGCACTTTCAAACTTGTTGTTGATGATCTACCCTAAATAAAGAGAAGAAAATAAATCTATTGTAGAGAATGGTGCCAAAATCATAGACGAATTAGGATAAAATTGTAGTCAGAAAACGAAGGGGAAAGATTTAGATTAAAATTGCAGTCAAAAAATGAAAGGGCAAAGAGTTAGGTTAAAGCAATGAATTAGTTAGGTAAAGTATAAATGAGGACTAAACTTGTCTTTTAAAAAGTGATTCTATTTAAATAAATAAGTTACTACGAGGGTATGATAGTAATTGTGGCATTTTCGTTAACGACTCTACCAAAAAACTCTAATTGGGGGTATTACTGCCATTTCAAAAAACACAAGGGGTCTATCTGCATTTGTAAGATAAGTGAGGGAGTCTAAGTATAATTTTTCCTATTTTTTATTTAAATAAATAAGTTATTATGAGGGTATGATAGTAATTGGTGCATTTTTGTTAACGGCATCAACCCAAAAACTTTAACAGGAGGTGTTACCACTATTTCAAAAAATACAGGGTGTCTACCTGCATTTGTCAGATAAGTGAGGAGGTCTAATTGCAATTTAATTACCCAAACATAAATTATCTTAACTTTAAATTGAAAAGAAGAGTAAACAACTTAGACTAAATATGTATTAAATATTTAAACATTTAATTGAGAGAGAGAGAGAGAGAGAGAGAGAGAGAGAGAGAGAGAAATGAAGTGATCATTCAATAATAACAATATTAATAAACTCTTTGAAACGAAATTATGGAAGAAATTAGAAAGGAAAAGCTAACCGAGTCTTGTGGGTTTTTAGAAAGGAAAAGCTAACCGAGTCTTGTGGGTTTGGTAATTGCACGTGTTGCAGCCGCCCAACACAGTTAACTTGCTTAGCATGGCCTTAAGAACCAAGTCACTAATTAACAGAAAGAACCAAAAGAGTAGCAAAGAAAAAAACCACATATCAAATCCAAATCAGCTTTTCAAACATCGAAACACTCGGATCTTGCACCCTATATCACCACTTCCTTCCCCTTTGAACATGGACAATAATCCAAAGTCCAAACATCTATATATATTGAAGTCTCCTCTTATAACTTGCAACCCCATCTGCCAACAGCCATTATGAAAGCTTCAAGAACACAAGAAATCTCCACAGTGAAAGTATCAATATTTGTTGTCTAGCTTTCTTTGACAAAATGGAATGCAATGATCTCATATCGAAAAACCCTGCAGAAAATCCAAACGAGAGGAAGAGATGTGGAAATATTTCTTTACTTCAAGGAGATGAACTTTTAGTTAACAAAATTCTTTCAAGAGATTCTTCCAAGGGCTTCTCTTCTCACATTTACTACAGGCCTGCTGAAGGAGTTCCCTTCAAATGGGAAAAACAGCCTGGAACACCCAAACACCCCGCGATGAAGGACTGCATTCCTCTGCTTAGCCCTCCACCGGCGGTTATCAGCTCCGGGATGCCTAAGCCTTGCATTGACATATCCAAGGGGTCAACCAGATCAAGGATCTGGTTTTGGTCCTTTTGGAAGAAAAGCAAGAAGGTTCAAGGAAATAAAATGAGCCAAATAGGAGCAAATGAGAACATCATTGATCAAGAAGTCGAATATTTCGACTTCTTGATCTCTGATGGTGAATGTATCTCTTCACCTTGCAATTCAAGTTCTTCATCTCATTCATCTTCTTTCAACAACTGCTCTTCGCGGCCAATGATTTTTCCGGTGCTGCAGAATCAGAAGGAAAGGGATTTCGAACGGAAACGTGGAAGTCAAGGGATTGATTGGCCTTTGAGTTGCACACCTTGGAATTTTACTGGAACTCTGGTCTGCATGGCTAAGAGAATATGAAATTATGTGTAATTAAGGGTTTGTTTTTCATTACATAGTTTTATTTTTATTAATTAAATCAAAGACTAATATAAGTTGGAATACTTTGTACAATGCACTTCACATAGTTTTCATTAAATGTTTGAAGCAGCCATACAAGAATTTGTTGGATATGTTTCTAATTGTGGGCCTTAATAGGAGCTTTTCAAAGTTGGGCTTATCTAACAATGCTTTTGTTGTATTTAGGTTTTGTCTTACATTGTTTCAAAGAGTTCAAATTTTGGCTTTTGACTTTTCATGAAATTTAAATCTTCCCCCTATTTTTATCTTTACGTTTATAGGAGAAGGAGAATCCCACATTGGAACTCCATCTCTTCTTCCTTGTGTACATATATAAGGATTGAATCTAATTGGTTTAAAGACCCAACAAAGGAGAGCGTGATGGAGAGACATTTTCGGGTAGTCTGAGGTGCCTTTCACACGTGTGACATGTCACGCCCCAGATCCTGTAACTCGAATCCCTAGGTGGGATGGTACAGATCTCGAGGTGAGACCTTCGGGATCCA
>JAUPMG010043970.1:0-10645 GCA_031762675.1 Pachysandra terminalis | reverse complement strand
CAGTGTACATAAGTATATATAAATGTCATTGGAGTTACTTATTTGCATTCTATAATCCAAGATTTTATATTCTTTTTGTAGTATATATATGTATTCATTAAAGAAAAAGAAAAAGAGAAAAGAACAGTGTACATAAGTATATATAAATGTCATTGGAGTTACTTATTTGCATTCTATAATCCAAGATTTTATATTCTTTTTAAAATATTCAAAAACTCTTTCTTGAAGCATATCATTTTGGGAACATGGAAGAATTCTTCAAATTGATGTCTTTTTATCAAACACAGTCAGAGCCTGCATTTTGTGGATTGGCTAGTCTTTCTATGGTTTTGAATGCCCTTGCAATTGATCCAGGAAGAATATGGAAAGGTAACATTAAATTTTGATATTTGGAAACTGTGGAAAGTCATGGATTTTTATTCACTCTTTCATTACATAAACAATATACTTGATTAGGTTTTCTACCAGGGAGATACCTGATAATCTTCACCATTTGTATGGTCTCCTTGTTTTTGGTGATGATTTGTATCAATAAGACATTTGATTATTTTTGTCCTCCATATTTTCTGCTTGTCTTGGATGATCCATTTGCTATAGTTGATGTTTAGGCAATTAATCATGTGGATTAACATGCATTTCAAGTATATTTACTTCACCATACATATGGGATCTCAGTCAAGGTTCCTCGACTTAAGGCCGTGACTTGTATAGATATCCGAGTAATCTGATTTCTTTTATCCCTTCATATTATCTGTCTCTTTAAAGTTGGGATGACATTGTATTAATGAACGAGTTTGTTTAGTTTGCGTAGAAATCATGTTCTAGACCGAACTATATTTAATTAGGTGTAGCATTCACAGAATTGTTAGAATAATAATTTGATTAAAATTCTAGTGTAATTTTTTTTATTTATTTTTTCTAGAATTAGCTTTCAGTATTAAAGCTTTTTGATTTGATCTGAGGATGTGTTGCTGAATGTTTCTTAACAATTTGTGAAGTGGTCTGTCAAAATTACCTTATTTGACCTTATACGTGTAGGTTTGATTGGTGATTACTAAAGAAGAAGGTCTCCTTCATATGATGCTGGGTAATTGCTTTGGAGTACCTTTTTCTTCATAGGCATGAGTTCTATGACTAAGAGTGAATTTTGTAGTTTCATTTAGTGTAGCCAAAATGTCACCTGGCCAGCCCCCGAGTGTTTGCATTAGGGCCTAGGCAGGTGATGGAAATTGAGGTGAAAGCTTAGCTCTTTGCTAATGATTGTCCTCTAGTTCATTTGTTTGTATTACTTTATGTTATTAGTCTCCATCAGTACATAATTTTATGTTTATATGTTATTATTAAACTGAAACTTTTTTAGTTATATTTATTAGTCAACAAATGTGAATTAGCCTAAAGTTAATCAAATGAACTTAGTGGATGGTATAAAAAAAAAATACGCAGCAAATATTGATGAGTGATGAGAATAATTTCGAATTGAAAGAAGTTAGATTCGAATATTGATGATGATGTATTAGGTTGTAAGTTGCATCTAGCACTGAATAGTTTTCCTCCCATATTCAGTGTGGCATGTTATGAGTTATGACTTGACTTGGTATGTCTTTATTTCTTACTCTTAGTTTCTTACACCATTACTATAGATAGTCAGTAGATTGCAATATATTGAGGTTGACTGTGAGAGAGCATATGGGAAGGTTTGCTTGCCAGGCTTGAAAAATGGCTTTGCTTTTTCCTTGCTTTTGGTGTCTTATGGGAATTGAGGGAGGTTTATATTGCCTGGGGTATCTTTGGGGTAAGCATGTTTCTTCCAGAGTGCAGTGTGTTGTGTGTTCAATACTCAACAACGTTAAATAAAGCTTTGACTGTTAATCATCTTATTCATAAAGGCATGCAGATTCCTGATAGTTGTGTTATGCGTAAGAGGAAAATAGAGGATGTTCATCACACTTTTATTCATTTCCCTTTTGCTTCAGATGTTTGGAGTTTCTTCTTGGATCTTCAACTTGTGCTGGGTATATCAGAAGATTATCATCGAGACCTTTGAATGCGGGTCTCTGGGGTGTTAGAGAGGAAGGGAAATATCTGTGGAGCATCATCCCATTTGTGGCATATTATTTCTTGTGGACAGAACGTAGTAGAAAAATCTTCATTGGAAAGGAGAAGTTAGTATTTCCTTGTTGTAAGAAGGTTGGTATTGGCTCTAGTTAGTTGGACCTCTCATGTTAGTTTGTGGCTGGATTTCCATTTTTAATTGGGGACTCCTCATTTTCCATGCGTTGTCTTCTTTTCTTTAACAAAAAGTCATTAAAATTATAGATAAGTCAGTACGTTTAGTTTTTTGACAATTTGATTACTTAATTTAGATTGTTACTAGGTCTCGCTTTTCCTAGGAAGGGCTAATCACCTAGGTGTCGTCTAAGCAACTTAACAAAACTACTTTGATTGTTCTAAATGTTGTTTGGCTTCATTTTTACCTTGTATTAGGCTTTTATTTTTCACTTACTATTGTTGTATAGGTTGAATTGGGAGAGAACATGTGAGATGCAACTTTCCTAGTGACAATAATTGGGTTGAGTTGTAATTAAAGATTGATGGCCAGGAAATTTCAAAATTAACCATATATGGTATCTTAACTTGCTTGTTCATAAGTTGGAAGGCTTAAAGAGGATTTTACCATTGAATTAGAGCTACATGGTAAAAGTAGATTTTTTTTTTTTTGTATTTTTTTTCGGGGGAGTGTTATGCATAGGATGGGCATTGCTGAGATAAGGATGTTGAGATGGATGTTTGGGAAGACTGGGAAAGATAAGGTAAGGAATGAAAATATATCTGAGAGTATCAAGGTGCTGACTGAATAGGAGATAAAATAAAGAAAAGTAGGTTAAGAAGGTTTGAGCATGTAAATCAAGGTTGTCGGAAGGTGCAAGCGGGTACACATTGAAGGGTCCAAGAGGCTAGGGGGTAATTCAAAAAGAACCAGAATGGGGTTAGTCCTAAAGGATTTGGATACACAATCTGACTGACGATATGGTTTGTGATAGCTTGGTATATAGGAAGTTAGGAACAAGATTCGTGTTGCCGACCTCAACTAGTTAGGATAAGGCATTTTTTGTTGTTGTTGTTGTGGAATGTTGTGCAATCTGCTCATTCTTGTCAAACTGATGGGAAGATTATAAAATTATAAAACTTATAGTTTTTTTTTAGCATAATATTGTGCAACTAAGAAGCAATATGTTTTTAGGATGAGTCTAGCTGAGCTTAGAATGCTGAGATTAAATGATCAATGATTTGAAGGATTAGGGAAGATAAATTGAGAATGGGTAAATTCTTGAGAGCCTAGATATAGGTGCAATAGGTGACTTGAAAAAAAAATAAAAATATTGGAGCCTGCTGAGCTGGTTTGAATATGTTCCAGAAGTACTAGTGTAAGTTAGAGACTCTGAAGTTGAAGGGAAAGGGAAAAAGGGTGTAACTAGTGTTCATGGGAAAAATATTTAGAAACACACTAAACACTGAGTGTGGCCTTAGCAGAAACCCAAAGTATAGAGCTGATAGAGTGTTGTTTCATAAGTGACCTACCAGCAGCTTATGGAGTCAAAGATTAACACTTAGGAGCTAGAAAATCTGGAAGGAATAATCACTGGGTATTAGGGACCTACAGTTGATATTAAGGATTGATGGCCATACACACTAGATATTTCTACCTTTTTTTCTGAAAAAGTAGGTAAGGCTATACTCTCTAGAGGATGTTGGATCAACTTGACTGCAGTCTTTTTCCTTTTTTTAATGAGAAATGGAATAAAAATTTGTTATTTAATGTAAACGAGAATTTACAAAGATGAGTGAGATTGACAAGTGATAGATGAGAATACAGACGTGAGAACTATGACTCAAGGCGGTCTCTGCAGTTAATCACCCAAAATTATATTGTTCCAAAAAGTGACTCTGTTTTAATCTCATCAAACTCTTTTAGAAGCTGATGACCATTTTGCCAACTTGTAACCAATGAAGCTGCATAGGGAAGATAGAGGTAGGATGGTGTCATAAAAAATCCTATGGTTTCTTTGTTTTGAAATACTGTTCAGTAACCTAGCAACCGATGGCGCTGCATAAAGAGTAAAGAGGTTGGATGGCATCATAAAAAGTCCCATGGTTTCTTTGCTTTCAAATTCTACAACATCCTACGTGAGTAGAAATTTTCCAAAAGATAGATTTGGTACTGAGTGCTAAACACACTTTAAGTGGTGAAAACTCACATACACCAAGTGAAAATCCAAGAAATTCCAATAGATAGATTAAGAAACTCCAAGTTTTCCAACCACTCACATTGAACAAGTAGCTCGTTTATTTTACGTATGGCTGCCAGGTTGGGTGGGATCCTCTAGGGTCTGTCAGGTCCAGAGATCGAGTTAAGAGCTGGCTATGTATGATATGCTATCCTCTATCCCCTAAATTCAATGAGCAATGGCTTCTGGGTAATTTTAGGCAAGCCTCAGAAGCTCAGCGTGAACTAATTTATTTTAGGCTTGAATATGTGATTTCCCTTATCAGGAGGGATATCATTATACAATCTTCTGAGAGGGTCTTGGTGTCCAAATATTTAATAATATATTAATATATAATGTCGGTACGGGGCCTCTGTGCCTGATAAGTTCTAGAAAGCTTGTCTTTGATTGAATATGTGATTGAAGCCAAGTTCTTAAAAAACGATTTATGTTTGAATCTTATGATATATATATTGAATCTTACGATTTACGATTTAATTGCACAATTCCATACGAGTCAAACGATTCGACTCTGCCACTAAAAAATAACAGCTTCTTTCTTTTAACTAGAAACTTCCTTCTTTTTTGTTTAATCTTTTTCTAAATAGAATTAGTATTCTAAAACAATTAAATATACATAAAGAGACATAGTTTACTTATTTTTACAACCAAAAAGAGAAACCTTTTTTTCTAAGAGAAATCACAAAGTCTAAACCCCATGCCATTTTTACGAAAATTATTTTGAATCTTACGATTTACGATTCTAATTGGCCACTAATGATTTTAGATTCGATTCATGGTTTGACAACCTTGTTTAAAGGTCAAATTCTCTACAATAGGAAAGCTCTTAGACTGATCTGAGATTTCTTAGAGAGTATGGCTTCTTTCAGCTAGGATTTGAGAGATTGGAAGGATTCTTTGTGATGCTTAAAACTCTTAAGACATTCCAATAGCCTTGTCACTGTAATTCCCCCACGAGGATCTATTTCTTTTTCAGCACAACTGCTGTTCTACATTGTTTCAGCAAGAATTTGAAGGGCTTTCAAGATCAGATACCTGTTATGGCTAGTCCGATGCCTCTATGCTACTTCTTAGCACGAAAGGAGCTCTGTTTTTGTGCTTTGTGTACTATCCAACAGCTTTGTGTAAGGTATTCCTTTTTCCTGAAATTGAAGTAATTTTTTTGGGAAGTTGAAAGGTTATTTTCTATTTTAGAAATCCATTGTATTTTTTCTTTCATTTCCTACTTGCTATTTTGTCTTTGATTCTAATTAGAGTAGATTAGAAGCAACTTTTCAACTTCTTTTTTCCCTTTTTGGTCGGGTTGAGAAATCATACTGGTTATTGCTGCAAAGTGATGCATGTGGAAATAATGGCCAAGGGAGCATAATGCAGTGACTTGTGAGATGTTGAAGTAGATGCAAAAGCAAATACAACAACTCACACAGTTGGTTATGCGTGTGACAATCATTGATCGTCTAATGATAGTAATCGGAATTTTGATCATATTTAAGATGCTGTTAATGATTTGGATACCTTGTTTGACAGCAAATCAGAAGTTAATAGTGATGAAACTAGATCAACTTCGAGGTTGGAAGCTATTCATTTAAAAAGAAAAATTAGAATGTAATACGTTGTGATTAATGGAAATAGCAGCGAGAACTATCTGAAGAAGTGTTTCACAAGTTGATGAAGTTGAATGATGTTATAAAAGGAAACAAAATTCATAATGACATTTTTTCATTAGATATATCATGGGACAATATTATTAAGATCATGTTTCTTGTGTCATCACATTGATGGAATGTTGCCACCACTTTGGAGGACCATTATTGAAGAAAAGAGGAGCTGAATACACCCATGAGAAGCATGTCTATTTGTAAAGAGAGGATGGTTGAAGAATCAATTTATTAGTGCAGCATCTCAAGACTGTTCCTGTCACCAGGAAGTATTGAAGGAGTTCTACAAAATTAGTTCACTTTGCAAATCTGTAATCAAAGGGGATAAGTAAAAGGTAGTGACTTCTGATGCACTAGCAAAGGAAAGTAAAGGACCGATAGTTATAGTTGCAATATACATCCAATGTTCATTATCCAAAGTTGTGGTTGTTGAATCTGCACCTCCAATTACATATATTTAACAATTATTGGAGGTCGATTTCATTGGGGTCGAATTGATTCTTCAAACATGTTCAGTCAAGGAGCAATGGTTTCAAGACTGTAGAGATCACCAAGCTCGCTTCAATTGAATACTTTTCATTACCTTGGAATGATGAAATGGAAAGACACGTCATTGCATAAATTTTTGGACATGATAAACTCATAATAAGATTTTGAGTTTATGGTGCAAGCATATTTGGAGGAATCATTGGTCATACATGATACAAATTCTAGAGCATGAGTTTCTCCAACCTTAGGAATTTGATGCAGTAAACTTTTGACATCCGTAACTTTATGCTCACATGTCCATTTTGGATGATTATTTGCCCATTGGAAAGATCTAACACCTTTGGTTTTTCTGCCTTTTGGTTGAGATTTTCTATTTTAAGCCTCAAAATTTGTTTAAAAACATTGATGATTTGTAGGATTATTCTTGTTGTTTTTACTTTTGAGTCTTACTTGGGTTCTGTACAGAACATTTGAGAATGGTTTCTTCTCATTTGTAAATGTGTGGGGTCAGATTGCTTGTTTTAAGATGTTCTGGGATTCTTTTAGAAATTTTAGGGATTTCTGCAAAAGAGGTTTCAAGTGGGTATTTAAAGGCTCAGTTACAGGAAGGAAACTTTTTGACTATTATTGGATTTCTCTAGCCACTGGGGTTCGAGAGATTGGAATCATTCTTCGTGATTTTTTTTTTTTTTTGATAAGTAAAGTATAATAATATATTAGTATAGGATAATATCAGATTTACAACTCTATCAATTCATGTACAAGTAAAGACCTCCTGCTAACTGATAAACTCCCACCCCAAACACAATTAGTTTCACCTCTATAACTCCCCCACCTAATCACGAAGTCTCCAAAATTAATCCAACAAAACTCTGGCAATACCCTTGCCCATTGAAAGAGAAGAGCAACAGCTCTCTTTCTAACCACCTCGATCTGAACCTCCTTACCCTCAAACACTCACAAGTTTCTCTCCTTCCATAATGACCAGCAAACCACATGAGGACAAAGATTCCATAAATATTCCGTTTTGTCCTTTTCCTCCTCCATCCCCACGCTAATAGCAAGCTTTTCAATTCCTCAGGCAGCACCCACGACACACCAAGACCGCAAAGAAAGAAGGACCAAAGATCCCTCGCTACCTCGCAGTGGATGAGAAGATGGTTAACGATTTCAGCATTACTTTTGCACATAATGCACCGGTTAGGAAGAGACCAATTTCTAGAAATAAGATGATTGACCGTTAGGATCTTATCATGGGCCGCTAACCACACAAAAAAAGAAACTTTTTTGTGATTTTTGAAGCTCCAAAATGTTCCAATCTCTTTATTGCTATGATTCACTTGCAAGGATCTATTTTCAGTACAGCTGTTGCTTTACATTTTCCAGCGAGAATTTGAAGGGTTTCAAGGCCGGGTACTTGTTTTGATAGTCTGATGCCTTTATGCAGCGACTTAGTGCGAGAGGAGCTCTGTTTCTGTGCTGTTTTTAGAATCCAACAACTTTGTTTAAGGCACTTGTTCCTTTTTCTTGGATTTATGATAGTGTTTGTAGGAAGTTGAAAGGTTATTTTCTATATCAGAAATCTGTGTATTTAGTTCAATTCCTACATGTTGTTCTGTCCCTTGATTCACAGACATAAAATAGAGGTTGTGGCACAATTGATCTATAAGTATTGATTCTTATTTCAGTGAATACGAGACAAACATGAAGTAGAGGTTAAAGGGCTGAAAGAATCCTATTTCTAACCTCTGTTGTTAAAATCTTATGATTCATTATATGAATCTTTCGATTTGAACCTAAATCGATTCAAAAAAGTGAAAAAATTGATTTATGTTTGAATCTTACGATTTACGATTTAATCATACGATTCAAATGATTCAACTCTACAACACAAAACAAATGTCCACTTCTCTTTTTACTGGAAACAATTATCCTTTTTTGGTTTGATACTTGTTTATATAGAACATAGTACTCTAAAATGATTAAATATGAGTAAAGAAACACAGTTTACTAATTTTAAACAACAAAAATTCCTTTTCCTAAGAGAAATCCCAAAATCTATATCTCAAACCCCACTTCTACAACTATTATGACTCTTACGATTTACAATTCAAAATTACGATTCGATTGTAAGTGGCCTCTAATGATTTTTTATTTGATTCACGCTTTGACTACCTTGTCTCTAACAGAAGAATCCTGATTTTGAAGCCTAAGAAAAAAAAAAAGAAAGGTTAGGAGTTGAAAGGTAAACATTAAAGTTAATCTCATTTTGGTAGATTTATGATCCTTAGTTTATTTCTTATTAATTAAAGAAAGTGAACAATGATAAAATTACAAAATAGTTTGAAGCCTTTCATGTCAAGAACACTATAATTCTTGTAATTTGAAATCGTTTGAATTTTGAACGAAACAAAGCATTTAGCACACAATGATAAATGTTGCTAACCTGGACAATATTTATCAGCTAGCCAATTTATAATGACTCTCTTCTCTATTTATCAATATGTGAGCCTTAAGGTTTCTATTTATTGAGGAGAGCAAGGCAACTAGTGGCTGGAATATCATATGTTAATGACCTTGTTACGCATAGGTACTTTAAGATGTCCACCTCTGTAAGTTTGTGCTCAGGTGATCCCTTTCATTATAGTGAAGAGAACACTCGGAAGATGCAATGGCTTGAGAAATTGCAATAAATATTATCGATAATGGATTTCATCCAATCAGAATCTTATTCTTTTTCAATGTTCTAACTCAATGTTTCAATGCAACTGTACTATTTCTGCACAAATTATGAGGACTCAAATAATAATTACTAGATATCCTCTAAGCTAATATAATGAGCTTGTTGAACACAATAAAAGTCAGGTTGACCCGTTCCATGTCCCTGTTAAATTGAACTCCCAGACACATGGTTTCTACACAAATTACGAGAACTTGAACAATAATTACCCACTTTCCTTATTCTAATCACAATAGGCTTGCATGTAATAAAACTCAAGGTCACCCATTCTATTCCCTGTTAACTTGAACCCCAAAAACAGTGGATCTGATTTTTAGAGATACAACTTCCTAATCTTGCTTTACTATTTCGTTCTTTTTAATAGATTGCACCATGTGATTGTTGTAACTTATCTTGCAGGCTCTTGGAGATGGTTTGATGAATATATGTTGGATAGCAATGAACATTTGGAGAATATTAAAGCTGAAGGTGTTACATTTGGCAAACTTGCATGTTTGGCACACTGTAATGGAGCTAAAGTTGAAGCTTTCAGGACAAATCAAGTCACCATTGATGATTTCCGTAAATATGTCATGACATGTACAGCCTCAGAGGATTGTCACATGATTACGGTTTTCCACAGACCACAGCTTAAACAGGTACATTCAGCTTAACCATTCAACAAGTCAATTTGATTTAGTTCTACACACTTTTTTTGGTTATTTGATATCCCTGAATAGGCTCGTGAATGATAGCTTTCATTATCATAGCTATGAGAAAGACTTGATTTGACTTACCCATTTGGAGGTTGGTTTTTATGACAAAGATTTGCTCCACTACCTATAACTCAAGTCAATAATCTTTTTTTAACATACAGAGTGATGCCGCCAACCTAAAATAAAATATATGACTGGAAAAGTCGTATCCAATCATAGTTACTTGTTTTTAATTGATATTTTTATACGTATGCTTAGGCTATGTTTTAGTCTTTAGAAATCTAGTCTCTCTCATTTTAAGCTATGAACTTCGAAACTCAAGTGTGTAATGCAATTTATTCTTACAGGCAGCTATCACATCTTGATAAGAATTTGAATGAATGTTAACTTCTAAGATAAGTCATTTTAGTCGAGGTTTTTAACTTCAATTACCATAAATATCTGTCCTTTGGAAAGTGTAGATGCCGGGAAAGAGCAGTGAAGATTTATTTTTTGTGGAAATTGCAGAATATTAGAGAAAAGGGGAGAATTGAAAGAAACCCCTGGAATTTCAAGGAGACTTGCTTAGATACTAAAGACTCATAATACTAAATAACTACTGAATTGTCACGTCCCGAACCGGACACCTCATAGGCGACTTGAATCCGAACCCGTAACCTTAACTCCAGACGGAAGTCTGGAAGTGGCAGCGATATCTTAACCAAAATGAACTAAGATATAATCGGATATTAAAAATGTATAATTTGCTAGGTATTTAAAAATCCTTGAATTAATATC
>JAUPMG010043948.1:0-14146 GCA_031762675.1 Pachysandra terminalis | reverse complement strand
ATTGTGATTGGTGGGTTGCACGGTAGGAAACTAAAGTGCTTCACACACAATCATAACTCTTTAAGTTATAATGTGTGACTACGATCTTGTAGGAACCTTTATTTTAAATCAATGGCTTAGATTCAATAGGATTAATAATAGTTATAACTTAATTAGGACCCCATTTTAATAGATAATTAAAGTCTAGTTTAACTACAACTAGGAATCTAGATCTAAATGATAGAATTAAACTAAACTAATTTAATGGCTAGGATTAATTAGGGAAGTAAAACCAATCCTAAACTAACAAGGATTAAGATTACATAACGTTAACTTATAATCAAATTAAGAATATGATGCTTAAAATCAACGGTTAGGATTTCGTAGGAACAATTCATCTAGAAGCTTAGAATTAAAAGAAAAGAGTTAAAATCTAATTAGAATTAAAGTAAGATAAGGTCAATGATTAATTCATCTAGAACTAGGACACTTTAATCTAAGGGTTAGAATTAGTCTAATTTAATCCAAGGACTGTAAACTAAAACATAATCCTAGACTAAGAACAACTCCTAGATTAGGTAGGACACTATAAAGGTTCTATATAAATACTAGGAATTAGACGTTGGAATTCATTATTGAAGAAGAGGAGATAAGGATTTATGGAGCAGCAAGGAGAGGAATTGCAAAGCAAAGGAAGAAGAAAAAGAGGTGGTCATCTCAACATCAATTCTACTGCAAGGTAAGTATTCAGATTAAATTCTATTTTTGATATGAATTAGGCGTCTATGTCATATTCAATGAGTATGATATAGCACGACCTTAAAATCTTTATCTTCTATGCTTTTCTTCATAAGAACTAAACTGGATAATTATACAGATATAAATTATCGATTAACGAACCTATGTAAATATTTTATACAATTTATTTTATAGTTTTTTAAGATTCCTCTATTCTTTAGGAACCCAGCAAAATATATTTGAGGTGATTTCGATAAGTATTTAGAAAGTTATGGCCAAAATACCAACTATACGTCAAAGCTGAAAAACCCAGATTTTAGCCTATCGATAGGTCGACCGACAGGTCAGCCGACGGCCACAGACTTTTGTGTTGCTCTCTGCCTGAGCAGCCAATCACCATCGGTTGACCGATAGGGTCAGCCGACGGCTGTAGGTTGTTGTAGGTTGACCCATAGGTTAACCGAAATTTATGAAAGTCTTCCGAATGACTTGAAACTTTGCATGCATACTATATTTGACCTAATTAGACCAATTATGATGTTAGAATTTATCAATTATGAATAGTTTGCATATGTGAAAGATTTGCTATATCCGACCAATGGGAAATATTTTGATTTGGACTTATTTAAACTCTAAACTTATTATGATCATGTTTCATATATAAAAATACACTTGCTCATGTACACAAGCTTGTTTGATTAGTTAATGTGCACAATTATCTACACATGCACATCATATGCCTATTTTATGCATAATGACCTTGTATCGGGTCTAATACTCAACTTGACCTTCATAACTTCACATGGTTGGAATTCATGATAATAAGGAGTGGTGATCTGAGAATCATGATAATGGTGAGGAAGTCCCAGAAGGACTAATTTATGTGTTGAGGGAGGCATCCTAATAGACCAATCCTTGTTTACTCCCAAAGTGAGGGAGGCATCCCAATAGACTTGTGGTCAGATGATAAGTGATGGAAGGTTCACATTAGTGAGACCCAATAACCGAATCATATGAGTGAAATCTGTTAGTAGATCGACTAATGTATGGATTATAAAGGAAAATTCACATTAGTGATGCCTTGGGATTTGCCCTTATGATCACAAATAAGGTATGGGGATTGTGTCCATTTGGTCGCAAACCCTCAAAACTATTCTGACCATGTATTTGGGGGATGGTGTTCATCTTGTTTAGCCAAAGGTTCGATCGGGTGTGAACATACACTAATCGAATACCAAACAACATGTATAAATGCATATCATATTTTTGTGCATAAATCACATGTGGTGATTATATTTATTGTTGCATGAGTAAGCATTGTATACATTAATAATTGAACCATCACATTGCATTGCACATCATTATCATGTCATATTTCATATCATTGCATATTCTAACTTTTGTTTTGTCTATGGATTACCATTGGAGAGTGGCATTGACCCTACATTAATCCAAAACATTGTTTATATCTGTTTATTTACTAATCTAAGTGTAGCTTACGCTTTCTAAGAAACATATTTCAGGATCGATAGATAATGGACAGCAGGACTATGATGATCAAGATGGAGGACAAGAAGACGATGAAGGCCTTAGTTTATATTAGATTATTATTTGATGATTTCAATAGACTTTGTAATAGGATTAGTTGGATCTATGTTTTTAAAGACTTATTATCATTAGGACCAGATTTGAGTAGTTTGAGGGTTTCGATCGAAGCATGAGACTTAAGGTTATATTTTATTTCCGATGTTTTCTGATTGATGATTGTTATAGTTTGGATATTATTATTAATAACATTATTTTCCAGAACTTTACTTTATGAATTATCTTACTTAATTCAATGGTTTGGTGATGTATTGCTTATCTACTCCCATAGGGATATGGGGTGAGAATTATATTTTAAATTTGGAGACTCCTATGAGATTTCTAGGGTTAGGATGTGACAGAACGTCTCATTAAGTGGGGACCTCAATTCGACCCAAATGAGTCGACCCATCTCTAAAATCCAACATCTCCCACTCGTTCATAGTGGGCACGAAGTATGCATCTCTCTCATGTACATCTTATCTTCCTATCATGGATGCTAATCATACAGGTCGTTGAATGTGCGTTCGACGATGACAAAGTAACGGGCGAGCGACTCCATATCAAGTTCCATAAAATTGAAGTGGAGATACACTCTTAAAAGTCTCGCCTATGCCCTATACTCATTTGGCCACATCGGATTGAGTATTTCTAATCCCTCATGAGTACAAGCTCATATCTCTATACTCAACCACAAGATTTATGCTAATGTGCTCATTTAAAATAATTCATATAGGCTACATATATATCGGATAAATATAGATAAAAGATGTGAAACAACAAATGATAATTTTAAAACATGAGCACATATCTCTATGAATCGTCTCCCTATAAATGTGATGCCAAATAGTCTTCCGTATGTAATGACCTAAAACCTTTAAATTTATTTCCCTTATTTAATTTATTTATTTAGCTATTCTAATTAGATATGTTTATAAGGTTTGTGTAGATATGTTTATAAGGTTTGTGTACTTAATTGATGTTAAGGGTGTTTGCGTAATTATATATATTGTAGATAGGGGCCTTAGTAGTAATTAGGTGTCCTTTTGGGGTTAAACTTGTAAATAGTTTTCTCCCCAACCGTTCAAACGCACGAGCTGTGTGTTGATTTAGTCGTGCTTCGTGGCTATTATGTGGAGGGGAGATGTAAGAGAAGTGGGGAGCTAACTCCCTATATCTCTAACCTCTCCATCCGTTGAACAGTGAGCTTGTATTTCAAGAGAGAAACTGAGTCTGAGAGAGAAACTGATAGAGAATTGAGGGTTGAGAATCTGAAACTAGCGTTTGTTTCAGAGAAGAAGAGAGGAGGAAGAAGAGGAGGCTAGAGGAATATCTTGCCTGAGTTTTTCACATTTTCAATTTGAAACACTTGAAAGAAGGTAAGTAGATTATTTTGTAGTATTAGAAGTAATTATATTCCATTAGGACTTGAATGATGAAATACAACGGATTATCGACGTGTATGGGCACGTGGATAGTTTTCGAGGGAGATTATCATTCTTGTCCTATGGAAATTGTTGCATGCATACTATGTTCATATGAGGTGTTAGGTGTGCCCGAGAGGTGAAAATAATAGGTTGTCTAGACCTGTAGGTTGAAAGGCCTACGAAATAAGTATGGAAATCATAGCTGATTCCTAGGTCAACGTTGGACCTTGAGTATTGTACACTCTAAAGATAGCAAATGGTGGCCTTCGTACCATGGGGTAGCGCCCGGAATGAAGAGAGGGACTACCGGTTGTTCCTGGTGACTACGGTCCCGAAATGTGATGAGTTACTGAAGAGGCAATGGGGGACACTTAACATTACACATAAATATAGACACTTTTCATACTGCATTGTATTCTTTGACTGAGCATTGGAATGTCTTATATACATCATACTCATGATTTAACTGTTTCATTTACATTCTTGTACCATGTTGTTTATCTATGATCTTTAGAATCATGTATAAGAATGAGAATGGGAGACAGAATCATGCTTACTGGGCATTCAAAGCTCACATAACATTTTATGTTGCAGGTTGAGCTTGAGAGGATGAGGTCGTGGACCATTTTGTTGTTATGTTGTTTTTATGTTATTTTTATCCATTCATTTATTTCCTTTCATTTTGTAGGAATACAGTTTCAATATTTTGAGGTATTGTATAAGGCTCTGCTGAAGCCAATTGACCATTTAAATTCATATTGATGATTTTATATTGAATAAATTTATTTTGCTTCCGCTACTCTGTTATGAATTAATTGAGATTGTTATCTCATGCCTCGTTATGATACAGAAATCCGCAGTCCAGAAATGGATCCCAAAGGTCTCACCTTGAGATCCTTGCCATCCCACTTAGGGATTTAGGTTACGGGATATGGGGCGTGATAGATTGATATCTCATGCCTTGTTATGATATAGATCCGCGGTCCAGAAATGGATCCCAAAGGTCTCACCTCGAGATCCGTGCCATCCCACTTAGGGATTTAGGTTACGGGATCTGGGGCGTGATAGATTGATATCAGAGCACAAGTTATTTCATTAAAGTAAAATTATTAAGACTGCAGAACTTAGGAATCACATAGAAACCAGAAGTTTGGATGGAGGAACATAGAAATCAAAATTTAGGATGTGTGTTGATTGCTTTATGTGGACACGTATACATGTGAACATTATTAGGATAGAAGGAGTGAGATTAGAAATCTAATGATTTTATGTGGGATTGTAGATGGTTGGAAGAAGGGGAAGACCAGTTGTAGGGGAGGCTTCATCCTCTGGGACTGGGGTTGGCTCAGAGCCTCAACTCGCAGGTGTCTACCAGATCTTGTGGGATATCGCTACGATCTAGCGGGATCAGATGCAAAGGACAGAGCAGAGGCAGACTGTGGTGGCTCCTATTGCATGGCTGGAGCAGTTCAAGAAGTTATCGCCGCCCACTTATGGAGGTTTGGGTGAGCTGAGTGAGGATCAGGATTGGCTCCTTGACGTGGAGAGGATTTTCCGCATAATGGGATGTCTGGATGATTAGCGCTTGTCGCTAGCCACCTTCATGTTGAAGGGAGAGGCTTTGCACTTGTGGGACATGGTAGAGCGACTCACGCTGCGACCATGACATGGGAGTCCTTCCGAGAGCAGTTCTTGGATACGTACCTGCCGACTAGCTATCGTCAACAGATGGCTCTGGACTTCATGCGGATGGAGTAGGGTTCTCACACTGTGGTGCCGTATGAGGCCAGGTTTGCCATGATGTCGAGGTATGCTCCACATATGGTGGCGAACGAAGCGGATAAAGCCGATAAGTTCGAAGAGGGCCTGTGAGTAGCAGTGCAATCCAGGGTAGTTCCTCAGAGACTCAAGACTTATGTGAGTGTTCTGGAGTGTGTGTGGTACATGGAGAGAGACTTGGACCGGGCTCCGGAGTAGAGGGACAGGCCCAAGCAGAACAAGGACAATGCTACCAGCCTTACCAAGAGAGACAAGTTTCTGACCGACGTAAGAGGAATGACAGACCTATTAGGACTCCGCCTGCTGTTACAGCTACCCCAGTGACTCGGGATATTCAGCGATAACCTCTGCAATCTTAGCAGCAGCTGTTTTATCAGTGCGATCGACGGGTGTGCTATAACTGCGGGAAGCTAGGTCATGTGGAATGGAAATGCCGTCTTGTGACGAGGACTGATGGTAGATAGGCTCCTCATCAGCCAGCACCGAATGGCAGAGCCAATGCCATGGCTAGCATGTATCATCTGCTCCTAGAGATGGTCGTGCGTCTAACATGTGCAGGGGCACATGTTCTCTTTGATTTTGAAGCGTCGCATTCTTTTATTTCCAGTTCATTCATGCTATTCTTGGGCCTAGAACCTAGTGTGCTAGAGACTCCTTTACACGTGGTTAACCCAGTAGGAGGTATAGCTACTCTACACCGGGTATGTCTCAACTGTGTGGTTAGAGTAGGGGACTCGAACTTGGAGGCCGACCTGATTGTGTTAGATATGGTGGACTTCGATGTGATCTTCGGCATGGCTGGCTTGCTATCGTGCCAGAGTTGATTTCTTCGAGAAGACCGTTGTCTTCGATCTCCTTGGGGGTAGGGGACTCACATTTCTCAGGACCAAGAAGGATGTGTATCAGATAGAATTCTTGGGTACAGCAGATGGGGGACAATAGTTATCTGTAATAACCTGAACTTCAAGGAATTCATTGGAAATGACAAAGAGCAATTCATAAAATAAGTAGCAAAACGAGAAGACTGAGAGGGACCTCTCTCTGGACAAGCCATGGTTCTCCCTTCAACTCCTTCCTTCTATTTATAGGAGGGATAAAGCTTCTTCTACATTATTTCTAAGATGCGTGGCACAAAGATTTCCCCTCAAATAAAGATAAGGTAGGTGGGAGACAGGGATGTCTACCAACCTTCATAATTCATTGTCTAAGCCATAAGTTTATGACGCGTGGAAAATAGTTTTGTTTTCTTGTCAGACAGTTTTTCCCAATGTGGGTAGTGATTGAAGCTGACAAAAGATTCTACTTTTTTTGATCTAATCTAGACCCTTCTTTACTGTCGGCAACATCTTGGCCTTTCATCTGTTTTGGTTTTGATCTCAGGCCTTCGCTTCTGTCGGCAGGATCTCCTCCGTTGAAGAAGCATCTTCTTTTTTAGGGCAAAGAAGACAAAGGTGGTCTCCTTTGGCTTGTTGTCTTGCCAGTTTGCAAAAGACTTTGTTGGTTGATAGAGATATGTCAAGTGCTCCGCTGTTGAATGGGGCCTCGAATTCTGCTACTTTTGTTGAATCTTCCTTCCTGATCAGATCAGGAAATCTGCTAATAATGATTATCTTTGGGGTTTTGTAATTAACCTTAATTTCTGATTGGGGGTTAATTTTTATTAGTTCAAATAATTTTTGGTTGAGCATCATAGCTCGTTCCCTATGTAGATGATTGACATCTGTCTTTCTTGGAGTTAGGGCTTTTGGCTTTAGTTCTTCTCGTTCATTGGATGCAAGACCAATTTTGATTAGATGGTATGGAGTTAAGTCTATTTCTTCATTATGAGTCCAGTCCGTTATGGTACTATGGAGTCTGAGGTAGATGGGCCTGTCTTGGGCCTGGATCTTTCTTCTGGAGTTCTTTACTGCCTTCTTAAAATTTTCCGGGAAGTGTTTGAGCTCTAAACAGTTCCATGAAGGATAGATATTATCAATTAGGCCACAGAAGAATAATTGATATACTATTTTAGGGTCTGCACATTCAAGGATGTTGAACTTGCTTCCTGTTTCTATCTTGTTGATGGAGTATATCTTTAGGAGATCAAGATTATCCCCACTGTCTGTTCTTGCCATGTTGGACCGATAGTACCAAAGTTCAGGTGTTATGTTTTGAAGATCGTAAAAGTCTTCTTCATCACTTGCTGATTTTGCCTCAACTGGTACTGGTTTTATTTTGTGTATCTTTCCCAATATTTTGAAATGGGAAGGCTCACTATTTTGTTTGGGCTCCATTTTTGGGCTTATTAATTTGGCTGCATAACTCTGGGCCAATGGGCTTAGAGTCTTTGTCATTTCTTCAGGTGTCCTGATTTTTCTTATGGCTTTTTTTTCTTCTTGATAGGCTTGAAGAGCCTGTTCAGCTTGCTTAAAAGTCTTAAAAGACTTATGTATTACCCATTTTCTTCCTTGAATATTTTTGCTTACTGATTCCCATGTAGGATAAATTCGTGCTGTCTCTGTGTTGAAGATGACATAGTGCTTGGACTGTGTCATTTCGTGGCTATGTGAAGATGTCCCTTGAGAGGTCGATCTTTTTCCCATTAATATCTGTTGGGATAATTTCTCCTTATGGTTTAAAATAATGAATTACGTGGAGTTATATAGTTCTTGTAGGATCGATGATCCTTCCTTTTTTGTTGAAAGATTTTCATCTTTCCCTGTAGTATCCCCAGTTGACTCCTCTGATGAGGAATCTTGATCATAAAGATCCTTCTCTTTGACTGATGATTCTTGATCATGAGGATCTTCCTTTTTCTTTCTTCACCACTTGATGAAGATTCCATCTTGCGCTGTTGTTTGAGCTTTAAGAGCTATAATTTCTTGCTCATCATCTGAAGTTCTAATTCAAGGATTTCGGTATCCAAATTGGATTCCATTCTTTTCTTTTTGATTCCTGTCATCATATAAATATTAGGAATATTTGTTAATTCTCTCGTTAAGGCATCAGCTAGACAATTCTTTTTCCCTTCAATGTGTTCAACATGAAACTGATAATAGTTGAACCATTGTTGCCATCTAACTAGTCTACCTTGTTTATAGTCTCATGCTATATTAGTTCTTAGGAAATATCCAAAGTTTTTGTTGTCTGTTCTGACAAGGAATCTTTGTGAAATTACATATATTGCAAATTTCTTAATTGCTTTTTTAATAGCTAAATACTTTTTTTCATTCGAGTGGTAATTTAATTCTGCATTTTGGAATGATCCTGAAGTGTATCTACAAAGATGTTCTTCAGTGGTTCCATTATCATTTTTTACCTTTTCCTTGAGTATTGCTCCCCAATACTCATGTGCTGCATCAGTTTCTATTATCATTTTATCTTCTGGTGAAGGGTGATAAGACTTGGTAAATATTTGACTTGTTTGTTTAGTTTGTCAATATACATTGTATCTTATTTTGTCCATTTCCATGGAATATCTTTTTTCAATTTTTCCTGTAATGGCTTTCTCATTTCTGCTAATTTTTTTATATATGCTTCTGCATATGTTAGACATCCTAAAAATCTTTTTAATTGTATTTTATCTTTGATTTCACTAGGAAATGTTTGTATGTTATTTAATACATGAGGTTGGAGTTGGTGTTTTCTGTCCTCTATTTCTAATCCTAGGAATTTAATCCTTGTTTGGCATAATACTGCCTTTTTTTTGATAAAACTATTCCTTTTTATGTACACTTATCTAAAATGGTATTTAGGTGTGTATAGTGTTCTTAATGTGTTACTAAAGATAAGTATATCATCAATGTAGATACAACATAAGGTATAATATTCCTTGAAGATATCATCCATATGCCTTTGGAAGATACCTGGTGCTTGTTTTAATCCAAATGGGACAGCTTTCCATTGGAAGTGTTATTGAGGATAGCTAAAGGCTGTTAGTTTTTGTGATTCATCATCTAGACGTATCTGCCAGAATCTTGACTTAAGATCTAGGGATGAATAATATTTTTTGCCTCTAATTAGGCCTATTAATTCCTCCTTTTTGGGTATGTAATACCCATCATCGGTTTCCTTATTTAAAGCTTTGTAGTTGATAACCATTCTCTTTTTCCCTCGTCTTTTTTCTGCTTCTTTTTCTACTAAGAATGCAGAACTACAGTGTGATGATTTACTTGTTTTAATTATTTTAAGATGTATTAGCTCTTTTATTTGTTTTGCAAATTCTGCTCTATCTTCAGGGGTATATATCATAGGTTTTACCCTGATGACTTTGTTTTTATCCTTTAGTTTTAATTCAGCTGTTAAGTCTGATTTTCTTATCTGTGGATCTAAAGGGTCCTCTGAACATAAAGTTTTTAATTTTGTTCTGACTTATTGTGTAATAGACAATAAGTATTTATTATCTAAGAGATTTAGTTCAAACTCCTCATTTTGGGAAATACTTTCTAATTTCTCTGTAAAGGATACATTTTCTATTTTTGGCTTTTCTGGTTTTGTCATTTCACCATGTTTTCGCTTTGTATGTTGGTCTAAAAAGTTAGGACTTGCAACTGCTAAGGCTGTAGTCACTTTAGGGACTATAACTCGTTCTTTCGAAAGAGTAGTGAGAACAATCTCATCTACATATTGGGTGAAAGGGCTGTAACAGTTAAGAAAATTATTCTCTAACAAGAAGTCTACCCCCTTTTCTTGTTGATATACTGTAGGCAAGGGAAAGGATTCACCGGCAATTAGTATATTGATATTTTTAACCACAAAGTCTAAAGAAATTAGATTATTGTCTGCTATCCTAACCTATAAAGGTTTATTTGTTTTTTTCCCATAGATGGGGTGGTAAATACTGGCTCCAGTATCTATATACGCATTTAAGTGGTACTGCTTATATCCCTTAAACTTACATCCTATTTTGATACAAGTACTATTAGGATTGGTAATACTTAAGAGCTATTCCTCTAACTTTTTATTTTCTACTCTGAGATGCCTGAGATTTCAGAATCGGAAATTTGGGAAGAAAATGAGGATTCTTCCTGTAGTAAATATATACTTTCTGTATCAGAAAACTCATTTTCTATTTTCTCAATTAGTTGTAGTTGTTGAAAGAAGGCATATTCCAAAAGTTTTATTTTTGGTTTATACTCTTCTCTTTTTCTCTTTGGACATTCATTAGCATAATGTCCTTCTTCATTGCAAATCCAACATTTGCAATTTTCTTTCCTTTAGGACAGTACTTTTGTTTGTCCTGTTTTCTTTTAAAAAATCTTTTTTTATATTTTTGTTTTCCAAATTTCTTTTTAAATTTGTTCTTATTATACTTTTTGAAAAAAATATATTTTTTTTTACATTTCTTCTGATATCTTTTGTGATTTTGTTTTTCTTATTCTTTTTGTAAGAAATCGTACATCCATATTTGCCTGGTATTTCTGCATCCTTAGGATCACAAAAAATTGATTCTTTTCCTTTTAATCCCTTTTGGATTTTTGCTTGTTGGCATACCCAAAGGATATAATCCTGGACATTTTTATTCTTCCTCCTAGTGTATCAGGAGTCATATCATTTCTCTTAGAAAACTCTAAGGCAAATGTAGTTCCCATTTTTCCTGGTAATTTAGAGTAGAATATGTCTAAATAATGTGGTTTTAACCCGGGGTTTAATTTATGGAAGTATTTTTCATATTCACATATGTAGTTTTCACATGTCACATATGACTAAGTTGTCTAGATGCCAGGCTGCTATATCTTCTTCTCATTTTGCTACTTGTTTCATGAATTGCTCTCTGTCATCTCCAATGAATTCCTTGTATATAGCATTTATTACTTTCTCAAGGTAATCTATACCTGTTGTACATCCTAAACGCAGGATTGTATGTTCTGTTTCGCTTAATTTTCCAAACCAGGTTTTGGTATTTCCTCTAAGTTTGTGATAAATTAATGCCTTAGTAATGGGAATGTTGTCATTTATTTTTGAGCTTGTTTGGATCAAGTGACTCATTTTCGAGCTCCAATCTGTGATTGTTTGTTCCCTATTTCGGATACATTCTAAATCTAGCACTCCGGTTCTGAATATTCCAAATTTTTGTTTCAATTTATATTCTGAAGGGATTGTTCCCCCATAATAAGATTCTCTAGTTCTTCTAGAACTGTCTGGACTTTTGGGTCTAATTTTCCCTTCCTCTTAAAAATCTAGGTTCTTCATCTGAGAATTCTTCTTCTTCTTCATCTTCTTCTTCTTTTTTCTTTTCTCCTGTTCCTTCTCCTTTTTCATATTGTGCTGGAACAACATCCATTTGTATTTTATGAGGCTTTTCTTCCTTAGAAGAAGATTCTTCTGTTGAGATTAAGTCATCCTCATATCTTTGTATTTGGGCATCTTCAAGTGTTAGTAATTTTATGATTTCATCTAGATCTTTTTCTTTAGGGTTTTCAAACCTTTTTTCTAATTGTCTTCTAAAGGAATTTTGGGAAATCCTTAGTTCCTGGTGGAGGTTTTAAGCCTGCATAATTTAAATTTTTAGTTTTATCATAAAGTATGATTTGTCCTTGTGATTTGCTAGTTATTTGATCACTTATTTTTGTGATTTCTATTGTACTTGAGCTTTCTACTTTTTGGGAAAGTTTAGTAATTTCTTCTAACAAGATGTTTTATTGGTTTTCTAGTATCTCATTAGTTTTTTGTATAATTTTCTTTATATTTTCCAATTCTATTTTATGAATAGAATCTATTTTTTGGTTTAGGTTTATGAAAAAGGTCACTACATTAGTTATTTCAGAAATTAAATGATCCATCAACTTTTAAGTTGTTTGGTTAATGTTTCTATTTTATATGTTAACTTTTTTATTTCCTTAATTTGAGAATCATCTATTTCAGGGTTTGAAGATTCTCCTATTTGGAGTTGTCTTGAAGACTCTCCTATTTGAAGTTATCATTTACTATTTATACTTATTCTTCTAGACTCTTCTTGTCCTAGTAACGGTATTTCTGAAATATCTAGACTCCAAGTTTCTGGGAGTGCTGAGATTTCTTCTATGTTTGGTTGGTGGATTTTACCAACTTCATTAAAGACTTCATCAATTTCTATGAACTCTTGTTGTTGGAATAGCTCACTATGACGTGAGTTAGTTAATGCATAGCCTACTAAGTAGGTTATACTAAATGGACTATTTCCTGGTTTGAGAAGATCATGTCTCTCAAACTGGTGTGCTAGACGTAATGTCTTGTTTAGATCTTTGTCTTTTAAATCTACAACATACTTTGGATATACCTTAAATAATAATTTTTTTATAAGAAAGGTTTCCTTGAACCATTCCTATTAGAGCGTCTCTTCTGTTGTTTATTCTGTTATCCAGAATAGCTAATTTTATTGGGGTATTAATTCCTTCCCTAAAATGAGATTTTATCATTAGTTGGATGTCTCCTAAATGAAGATATCCAATTTTTTGTCTTATTTTCTTTGGAATTGACTCCATTCTTGATTTTAAATCCTTCCCCGTTATTAGGGGTAGATTTATTCTTCCCGAGGTGTCTTTTATATCAAGGCTAAATTCTTTGTGTGAAATTCCATAATAAACTTCATCCTTTCTTCTTATTAGGCTATTAGCCATTATGCCTAAAGGATTTCGTTGTTTAAATAATTTGTTCTTTTCTAAAGATAATTGTTTATTTAGAATTTCCTTATATTTGTCCTTTTTTATAAGGATCTCAGCTGAAAAGCTGCCTTTGTTTTCTGTTACCTCATAAAGGTCTGTATCTCCTTGTTGTTCTTCAATTTCTGACATTATTTTCTAAAAAGGATCTTTTATAAATTTTCTAAATATTTTTCAAATTCCAATTCTTCATTGATTTGGTCTATAATTGCTTTTTCTAGATTATAGTCTTCTAATGGTCCAAGACTATTATCATATATTTTTTCTACTTTATCTAAGATATCTTTAATATCCTGTATTTTTGCTAAGGTTATTAACCTATAATGACTACTCTTAAATTTCTCCTTTATCAAGGTTCGAAATTTTTGTAGTTCTAGCTTTAGAAGATAAGCTTCTATTATGTCTTCTACTTTAAAAGTTTTTTTCTTATAAGGTCCTCTTTTTGTTCTTTTAGAAGGATCATAAGGTATTTTTTTTTTCATTTTATTTTCTTTTAAAGTATTTCAGAGTTACTGGTTGAAATAATGAACTGGAATTTCCCAATTCTCAGCCACCAAAGTCCACCTGGTTTCAAGAGGCAATCTCCATGAGGAGTTTGGTTCAGGATATACCTGATATTTGGCCTTGAATTATTCAACCAATTTCTGTTTAATTTAAAAGAGAATAAAAAACTTTAGAACTTGGCTCTGATACCAATTTTCTAAACTCCACAATCACTACACATGCACAGCATAGCCTGATTGCATTAATGACCATATTCTGGTCATGGGCTTGACCATACCATCGGACTTTCACATCGGTGGAAGGTACCGATTTAACTGAGATTAGTTATAATTTTGAGATCAGACTATGGTGAGGAAGTCCTAGATGGACTAATTATTGGTTGAGGGATTTGGCCATCCCAATATACCCCATTATATTTTCATCTCGATAGCGTACCATTTAATGTACGTAACAGATGCCGAGTGAAATTCTGTTAGTAGATCGGCTAATGTATGGATCACAGAGGTTTTGATCACG
>JAUPMG010043947.1:8751-28155 GCA_031762675.1 Pachysandra terminalis | reverse complement strand
GCCATTCACTTTGGATTTGAGTGAGCAGACATATTCCTTGATTTCTATTTTAATGTTTTTTTTGGTTGACTTATACACCCACTTTATATTTGATCATTTATGGAATCTCCAACTTGTTATTGAGTTATCTTTTAGTTTGAATTACATGTCACTTCACTCCTACTGTTATTTATCTATTAGTTTGAATTACATTAACTTTCAGTTTGATTAAATTACATATAGCATGATTAAAATCTAGTTTTACAGCTTACAGTACCCGACAGCGTGTAAGCTAACCCCCCTTATGTAATGACTTCTAATGTGTAGGCATTGTTTTTGCATTTTTTGATGCATTTGGATGAATTTAGGCCTTAATTAGACATATTTCAAGTTTGGGGCCAAAAATCCATCATTTCCCCAACTTTTCCCCCCATTTCCACAACTTTTCCCCATGTCGCCGACATGTTGCCAAAGCAAACTGGCGACATGTCTGGCGACGTCGACACAATAAACCTTGGCTGCTGCTGCTGTTGCTGTTGTTGTTGCTGTCAGCTGATCTAGTCCTAAACAGTTGAAGCCTGAACCTGCTAGTCTGGTTTGCAGAGAAAGAGGGGAAAGGAAGAAAGAAAGAAGAAGCCTGTAACGGAAGAAGAAGAAGAAGAGAATAAGAAGAACCCTCAAACCCCTTTTACTTTTTAACTTTTTTTTCTTACTGGATCGTCCGATCCAACTTGGTCTCGGACCGGGACGATCCCCAATCCGAGTCCAAGACTTTAAACCATGGTTGCCACTATAACATGAGATTGAGGCTAAAGTAGCTGGACATTGAGACGGGAATATCATACCGAAGGATCTATTAGGCATGTTGTTTAGTAGTGAGCTTGATGAGCACGACCCATTTACAAAGTGAGGTAAGTGCTCTAAGGTGGATATACCCGATGGTCAGCCCAATCTTGAGGCTGCCACAAATAAGGGATCAAGATAGGATATGCGAACGGAGGTTCCTTTGATAAAATTATGAGGATTATCCTCTCATCTCATGGCACGGTGTTCAGATGCAGTGACAAAGAGATGCAAATACAGACTTGAGAGTTGTTGTGGTCTTAGATTTGTCGATATCGAGTACGTCTAGGAGTGATGAGACATGCTATGGTGATGTTAGTGCTAGTGCTGGTGATGATGATTATGATGATAATAAGCAGGGAGGGGGTGATGGGACAGGGTTTAAGAAGCCTCTGCGTCTTTTGACTGCAGAGTCAGTTTTAGTATGCTACCTAGGATGAGGACCATGGTTCCCTCTCCATAAAGTCCCAAAAGGGTCGAGCCTTCACAATGATATTTTGAGCACAAAGGAAGGGTAAAAACCATATCAGTGCACGAGAGGAGACATCCATATCTCACAGCTTTCGATCTTTGGATGTTGGACGTGACAACAGGATTTGTCTTCTGTTCTATGTTGCATAGGTATGGGTACGGGTATCGGAGTCCGACACCGGTACGAGATGTCGGATTCGGCAAACCATAAAAAATAGGATTCGAGGACACAGCTATATATTTAAATTTTTATTTAAGACCCTTAAAGAATAGGATTAGAGGACACATTACAGTACAATTGGTAACACCTAAGCATAACTCAAATATTAAAAAACTTATTCATTTAAAAGAAAAAATGTCTTTTAAACACCTTCCCACGTGTTTTAAGCTCTCTCTCTCTCTCTCTCTCTCTCTCTCTCTCTCTCTCTCTCTCTCGTTTTCTTCTTCGATTGTCTTCTCTACACAAATTTTTTTCCCTCTTTTTCTTCTTAATCTTGAGGTGAGAGTATTCAACGAGGATTCTCAACTTCTCGTTCGTGAGAACGCCCTCTGCAGATGCATGTTGATGGAGAAGAAAACTCAAGTTGAAGGGGAAAACAGCATAGCTGAATAATCTGCAAAAGTTTAGCCGAAAATAAAGGTAAGAGATTAGATTACAATCTTCTTAACCCTAAATTTCTACCGAAAATAAAGGGTTTTTTTGGTTTATCATTTCAAAATTTGTGCGACACGGCTGATAGGCGAATCCTACCAAATCAGTGACGCGTCCGTGTCCGAATCCGTGTCCACAAGTATGGACATGCGATTCGGTAGGCTAACAGAAGAATCTATGTAACACAGCTTCTGCTACATCATACAGAGGACGCGGACATGTAGGATGTACACATGGAGCTAGAGGACACAACCCTAAAGCTGGAACAAGAGCTACGGATCACACGAGTCTATAATCATATGGATACAGGATTGTGCCCTATGGATGCCAATGTGAGTTCTCCCATCGTGAAGGGGTATGCATATGGGCATGGGTTCTTTCCAGAGAATCCATACCCCACAGGATATGATCCTCATGCATATTTTGTGCCTATCTATGTTGTTACTGTGTCTGTAACATCTATTATGCTTAGTATCCACCCATGGGCATGTTGTTGAACATCAGTCTAAAGGAGTATGCGCCATATGTGATGGAGTACATGGACTGGAATCAGCCTAGTATGAGCTGGGCACAGTATTGTAATTATATAGAGAATATGTATTATGGCCATCATAGGAGGGGGGATGACAAAGACAACTTCGAGCCAGCTAAGCATTCATTGTGGATGTGACGTATCTTTATAATGCATCAATGTACTTGGATTATGCGGGACCTTTGATACGTTGAACAAAGTTATTTGACTTTTATTTTCGCTTCCATTTTGTATCTTTCTGATTTATTTTTTTTGGTATTTAGCCACATAAGCCTAGATATAGGCAATATATCCATTTTATCATATTTTAGGTTATTTTCACGTCATTATATCTTATTTAAACCTCTATAAAATTTTACACCACAATTCAATTAAGTTACACATAATTTCTCTACATTTCCCCCTACATGGTACACAGTCATACTTACCTACGTATGTGTGAATGGCTATATATGTATATTTTCCTATGTTTTGGGTTTTTTTAGGTGTATTCAACTCGCATTTAAAACCCCTAGAAGTTTCAACTCAAAATTCCTATTATTCCCCTAAATTCCACATAAACCTAGCAATTGCCTGGCAAAATGGTTAGCGAAATCAAAATTCAAAACCTTGGTATGAAGGTACACAATAAATACAATAATAACTAATAGTCATGTCATGACAACAAACAGACAAGCAATTGAAATAAAATCAGCAATATTCATTTATTTTACAACGGAAACTATTGTCAATCCATGTTAAAATCATGGTTACCATGAAAAATTGAGTATTGTAGTAATTTTTCTAAAACCTTATCCATTAGGCTAATAACATTTATACCTTATGCTTTCAAAAAGGAAAACTTCCAAGGAAGTTTCACTAAAGTTCAAGGAAAATTGTCCGAACCTCTTTGCCACAAAGGTCAGATTGAGTGAAAGATAAAAGAAAAAATATATGGGTACCTTAGAAGGGTGCTAAAGATAAAAGTCAATTTACCTTCTTCCTAAAGATACAACCTTTTCCACAAATCCAATTCTCTTAAAGTGCTCCAACACTACGTCCTACCAACTTGCACTTAAATCTAGCAACAAGATAAGCTAGAGTACAGTTCTTGGAGCTTACTAATTTTACATCCAAGTGATCACCTTGCCCCACAAAAAATCTACTATCAAGCCACCATATATAGCAATGGGCTAAAGGCCTTCACAACTATGATGATGAAAAGATAGAAGAGGACCACCCTATTGCAATTAAGAAAGAAGGAATCAAGGTGCAACTGTACTTTCACAAAGAAATACTATCACACATATTGGAAGAAATACTAAACAAAATGTTATCCATGCTAAGCAAATCCTTAAGAAATTGTCTCTTTATAAAGCTCATTACCAAAGTCTTCTCATGGCGACCTATCATCTCCCGCTTCTTCAATGAGCTCTTCATTAACTTGAATCGTTGCCATGACCCATGAGATGTTGCATTGGCATTAGCACATAAAGCAAGATCATCTGAAGAAAAGGAGCTTAATTCTTTCTTCCAAATCATAGAATCAATCAATTAGACCATATCTTTAGTTGTTGAGACTGGTAACTACCTCTTTGTTCCATATCCCGTTCTCTTCCTTAAGAGATTTAATCTTTTTTACAGAAGACATGGCTAGCATTTTCTTTAAACGACATCTACCAAATGTGCACCTTACCAGAACATTCTTGAAGCAAATTGGTTTGAAATGAAACATCACATTTCAGAATAATAAAATGTGGTCTAATAGCATCACCTAGACCACATCAGGGAATTGAGTCCCCCAATACAAAGAGAAAAAAAATCTTTCAAACTTCAAGAGGGAGTTTCCTGATTGTTAGGTCACATGAATGATACTCCATCAAGGGGAATTCATAAGATCCTTTCTACCAACTATAACTAACAAGTCCACCATGCTAGAAGAAAAAGTAAGCCTTCAAGTTTCTTGAAGATAAATCTGGTCACATAAAAATTGCCACCCAAACAATCTATCAACCTAATGCTCACTTCACTATCAACAATGGAGTTGCAAATGGTTCTCTACAATTCAAAAGTAGCTTCAGAGAAAGATGTGCGCATACGCTGAATGTGTGAGAAAGATGTGACCATACCCTTTGCGAAGTATCTCACCGGCCTCAAATAGTGACAAAATCTCCAAGGAAAATGTCGTGCATTAGACATTCGAGAAATAATTATAGTAGAATCCCCTTCAACCTGTAACGCCTACTCCCAATCATGGTTTAAAATATCGTGTCAATACGGTAGATACGTATCGTGTATCAACCGATATGGCATGATACGCAACATTACGATACGATACGTATCTTTTTACAGCGTATCAGTTGATACATTACTGATACGGTCGATATAGTCTCGATACGCTCAATACTGTCTCGATACGGTCAACACTATCTCGATACGCTGGATACTGATAAAAAAAAAAGATGATGAAAACTAAAGAAGGATCAAAAAATGACAAAAAACACACAAATAGAAACCCTTAAATTACTAACCTAATTTCAAAAAAGAACAAAGAAAAAGAAAATGAAAGAGAGAGAGAGAGAGAGAGAGAGTGAATGTTTTTTGTTTGAAATATGCATCTATATGCAATAAAAGTTGTTCTTCTATGTCTTAAATTATGATTACAACTTGTTACTTACAGGTAATTGATCCCACTAGATATGTATACTTTTTTATGTTTTATTAGTGTATGTTATATATTACGACTTTACACTTATTGAAGTTTTTTTAAGTTTTCGTGTGCATGCGCACGTAGCGGTTGGGTTTCACGTTAATATATATTATATGTGTGGGTGTATCATATCAAAAACATGTTAATTTACCATATCTTTACCTTCTCTTTGCATAAAAGTGGGTCTTGTTTTATGTATCCTTCATATTCCTTGCGTATCCACCGTATATATGATTTTTAAAGTGTATTCACGCGTATCCGATACGATACTCGATAAGTATCCACTTTTGAGCTGACCGATACGCTACTTCGATACGATATTTTGAACCATTCTCCCAATCTCCTTGCCTCCCTCAATCTTATTAGTAATGCCAATATCTCTGCCCACATAGAGTCCCCCTCCCCAATCGGCCTCAAGTACAAATGGATAATCCAATTGCCGACATCTCTAAAAACTCCACCCACACAATATTGGCCTCAGTATCCAAAGACCATCAAAATTAAGCTTCATGTCACCCCTAGGAGGACTCCTCCAAATAACACTCTACTTCCCCAAGCATGGAGAAGACCCCCACAATAGTAGCCCAATCCTTAATAATCAGTTCAAATTGTACATCCCTGAACTCCAATCTGACTACAACTCGTGATGCCACCATAACCATGATGGAATCTATAACTGAAGGTACACTTCTCCGTCGATCCTCAAATATCCTCAAATATCCGCATATTCCTTTCTGTCCAAATCGCCCACAAGATCGCAAAGAAACATCCCCGTGCATCGCCTTTCCCCTCTTGTCCAAGATGTACCCTATCCATTGATCAAACAACAATACTACCTTGTCAGGCATCACCCAGTCCAACCCCACAATCTGCAAGAAAAAACCCACACCTCCCTAACAAAACTGCAGTGCAGGAATAGGAGATCAATCGACTCCCCTTGAGCTCTGCACATGGTTTGACTTTACTGCACAACTCTTTGACAACTCTTTTCTTTTCATCACCCCCTAGTCCCCTGATATTCCAGCTGAGAATCTTCATTAACCCGTACCAGATTGTCCCCCCATTGTATAAGTCCCTTTCCTTCTCTTGTACTACAAACTCCATTCCAATTTTACAGTTCTCTTGGAACAGGGACATGTTGTCTTTCCTCTCCTCCCTTCTTTTCATAAAAGAATCCACTGCTTCTGGGATGCCTACATGCACTCCTTTAGCATTATAAGCTTCAAGACAAAAGAGTGAGGTTGCATCCTCTACCCCCACCCAATCATCAACACTGTTCTGATTTCCAGATAGCAACCTTGTCATCTCTAAACCATCGCCTCCCCCCTTATCCTTCCCTCCCATGTCCTCTTCCCAACCCACCCTCCCAACCTTTCCTTTTCCTTCCAAAAACCTCTGAAAAACATTTTGGCATAAGATTTATCCTCATAAAAGTAGTAATCTTGGCTCTGCAGCTTGCCAAGCTTGGCCATTATACCTGGTTCAAAGCAAAGATGGGAGAATGACAATGATAAAATGCACTTACCAGAAAACAAGGACATAGACCCATGAATGGCACACCTACTTTCAGCAGACCTGACAAAGAAGAGAGATGAGAGAGAATAACCAGAGCATCTAAAATAGGTAAGGGAATTGCAGTAGGGGGAATGGACCACCTGATGTAACACCTTTGATATGCTCACGGAGGCGAGAGTTTGGAATCCCGCCACATCATATCCCTGATGCACATTGACAAGGGAATCCTCAGCTTGATCTTTGACAACAAATACACCTTCAACAGACTGTATTGCTTTCACTCCAAGGTCCTCTAAATTAATTGTTGTTATTGTATCACGAATCACCATCTTTTCATGTTTAGTCAGGCGTAAATCGTCAACAAGTAACTCCATGTTATGCTCCGTAATCCTCCCCTGAATATGTTGAGAGAATCTATCCCTCGACTCTGGCTCTCCTTTCATGCCTTTGATATTCTCATGCACATTCTCTGACCTTGTAATCAACTTAGAGAAAGAGGGCAGAAGCAAGTCAGCAACCTCCTCCGATAACTCTTCGATCAAACCTTTAGTCACACTCACGGCTTGGGTCTCCTTCGCACCCTCGCAGGCCTCCCTAACATTGCCTGTCTTTGCTTCCGTGTGGGCTGGATTCAAAACGCTGCCCTTTCCCACCACAGAACTTAGACCAATGGAGAAGCATCCATCTTGGTTGAGTTGTTCTCTTGTCATAATGGGCATGGCTCTCCCAAATCTAAATCTGGATCTCGATCTGGATAGATAGTTTGGGCTGGGCTTGTTGTGACTTCGACTCCTGCCCTGAGCCCACGTCTCAGCATAACGATCTCGGGCTCTCCCTTCCCTCATCTTTGGTCCTCCTCCTAGCCCATGCGAAAAATTTACATCACATGGAGCACTCACCGCTTGGAGCCATTCACATGACATCACCTTTGCCACGTCACAATCTATTCCTAAAGAATCATGGATTTTAAATGTAAATCATTATTGGCTTATTGTATGGTTGTCTACCCATAGACTCTCCAAGTAATCTGGAGCCACAACTGCATGTAATCTGCAGCCACAGCTTCAATTCAAAGTGCTGAGCTTCATCTATGGACCTAATGTTAAAGAGAAACGCTGCACAAGTGCCGAGTGTCTAGATGTCAAAAGGTATGACACAACAACCTATCATAATCCTAGCCTAGCTCACATGATTCGTCTGGATGCGGTGAGGCACTGGCGCTCAAAACACGAATCCGCGTTTTGAGTGCAGGTGCGGCAGCAATCCACGGATTTAAAAAACCCAATACGCAGTTTCAGTTTTGGAATCCGTGAATCTAATTTAAAAAGAAAAAAATACGCATAAAACGTCTCATTCTTGGTAGAATACAGCTGTTTTACTTTCTTTTTCCTAGAAAATAGCTCTCTCTCTCTCTCTTGTTATACGTAATCTCATTAATAAAGTACAGCTGTTAATTTTATTTCACCTTGAAAAAAGGAACTTTTTAACTAAAAGATATTCCCTCCACCCATACTTTTTCTTATCATCTAATAACAAATAATTAATATCATAGTTCCTCTCTCTCTAACCCCTTTTTTCCCTGAAATCAAGGATGTCAATGAATCTTTGTTTCTCATACACACACACGCGCGCGCACGCTTTGTAGGCCCTCTAGACCATAGGTTATTTTCAAGTTTGGTGCTCTCGCTCCCACACCCGCATTCTGGTGACTTAGATTCTAGCATAAGGGCACACCTGTTTTAAAATTTATTAGAAAACACACTCGCAATTCAAAAAACAAGGACCATCACCCGATGTAGGTCCCACCAAAGCAGGGTTCATGGAGGGGGGCAACGGGCAGATTAGCAACAGACCTAACCTTTGGCATTTTTGCACAAAGTGGTTGCACCAAGACTCAAACTCGCATTTTCAAACTTGTAGCCCGAGACTTTACCATCGCACCAAGTGACTGTAAACTTAGATAAATCACAAAAAAGCCACATTACAAGCATCTACACTTACAAGTTTAGATATCATGCAACTAACCTTATCCTGTTAAGTTATATCAGTTATAATGAGTGATAAGCACCTAGATACTTGTAAGCTTAGATGTCATATATTTAAGCTTATCTTATTTATTTGTATTATATTAGTATGTATCACATCACATGGTCATACATTGTGATTATATGTTCACAAGTTTCAAACAACATTAAAAAGACACTTTCTAAGTGTGAAAGACTTGGTCAAGGTGTTAATTTTGACACCTTTCAAGAGGGGTCGTGTGTCATCACATAATGATGATGTCATCATGGCAAATCATGTACGTAAAACAATGTCATGTTGTGTCCCAATGCCTCGTATTGTGTTGTGTCCATGTGTCAATTCTTCAGAAATCCCTAGTTCCACGCCTTTGTGACACTGCATGCACCTCATCATATAGGCGTAGCCTTACAAGTCCTTTACCGACTGCTACACTTCTCAACCTACAGGCTATACCATACTGCCTCCGGACTTGTTTGGTTCGATATGATCGGGATAATAAGCAGTCCCTCAAGCCAAGATCCGACCAAATCAGGGAACCCTCAACCACTCACTTGACTCATTAATATCCCTAAATTTGATTACAGTTTAATATATATATATATATATAAACAATAACAAAAATAATAGTCTAGAATTAATAATGTATTATAATACCACATCTTTTAAGTAATACTTATAACTCTTAAGTAATTACTTAATGTGCATATATTAAATAAAAATACAACAAATATAAGTATCTACTATTGGCTTACATGTAATTATGACTATAGTGGGTATTATAACCAGGCAGGTCTATGGAGCCAACATGGCCATTGATGGGTTAGAAAACCTAACATAAAAAATGAAGGAAAGACAGATCAGGTCAGAAATTGCAACCCAAAGTTAGTCCTCTCCAGTAAAAACAACGTCATTGCATCAGGAAGAAAAAGTTGTTAACAAGATGCAACAATCCCCTCAGATAACACAAATTTTCTTAATTGCAACTACAACAACAGAATAGTTTACGTGGAAACACTAAAAGTCATATTTGAAATAGTGCATGCCACTTAATACCAATCATCATCCACATAAAAAGAGACTTTTGATCAGAATCATTCTTTTATTTTTTGAACAGTCACAAAGTATAAAATAGGTTTCTGTAAGTATGAAGTTGATACCTTTCGATTCTTCAGCTTCAGACCCATATCCATAGACTTCTCTTGAAGACTTTTTATTTCTGAACTTATAGACCCAATCTCAGCCTAGCAGGAGATTTTCATAACCATTAATAGTTTTACCAATAAGAAATCAACTACAACAAAGAAGAATTGTGTACAAACAAGCAATAAATCTCATTTAGATGTGAGAAATGAAAATTTTAAGAGTTTAAGAACGAAAGAAAGAAGAAGCATTTTGTAATCTACAATAATGAAATCAAAATGGGGCAAAAAGATTGTAAAGAAAATAACCAATTTCATTTGCCATGCATGCAACTTGTATCAAAACACAGAAAATAATCATAAAATAGCAAATTGGTATGAGAATTGGAGGTATCATGTCTCTTATTTACATACATTCATCAAACATAGAAATAAAGACTTCGAATGCAGATGCATAAACTGGGACCAGAGATTGCTTATCAACAATGCCAAATATTAGAGGTTTCCAAATGAAAAGAAGAAGATTAAAGTACTGCAACTTCAGTTTGCAGAAAAAACTTCTTTCCGCAAAGAAGATAAAGAAACAACATTGAACCTCAAGTATGTTATATGCTTTCGAGGTTCTAAGGCTTAGTAGTTATTTTGGATAAAGCAGTAAGATGGGTATCAACCTGGACGAGCAAGAATGGTTCGAAATCTCAAATCAGTACATATTCGGTCATTTTTCATACAGCCAGCACAAAAGACGCAACTGACATATATGTTACCTCATTTCAATAATGTATTGACAGTATCCTGTATTGGTAACCAGTGTTCTAAATGTTGGTGCCGTGTCACGAAATATGGCCAACATGTTGCCAATTGAGGATGGGTGAAGAGAAATCTGGTTATGCATTTGTATTGCATAGCTAGTTGGAACATGGTTTTTATTAGCTTCTTTTTTTTTTTTGGATGAATAACCAGCATATTATAATTTATAAATAAGGGGGGAAAACAGAAAAAACATGAAAAACAGAAATACAACCGGGCACCCGAGAATCAAACAAAGGAAGTGCAACTACCCCTTAAAATTGATCAGGCCAACCAAGAAAAGGCCCAACCCTCATCCCCCCTCCCCAATCATCTCAACTGTCGGAAGCCCCATATACATGTCCTCACGGCCTGCCCCATCCCTAGCTAAACAATCAGCCAACCCATTATCAGACCTCAGAACATGTCTAAAGGATGCCTGGGCTAGGTGGCCTCAATACCTTGCCAATCGGACAAGGTGGATATACCACCAAGGGCTACAAACCGGTCTGACCATCCAAGATATCACAGATGCAAAGTCCTCCTCGACAAGCACCTGACTATAGCCCACACGGACTGCCTCCCTAACGCCAGTGAGAATGGCCGGAAGCTCCGCTCTCGTAGATTCACCTATCCCAACTAGGCTGGAAAATACATGAGTAATCTAGCCACCATGATCCCTAAACACCCAACTAATACCTGAGATCCCTGGGTTCCCTAAAGAAGATCCATCAAAATTCATTTTAACCATCCCCACCGGTGGAGGTTGCCACTGAGCCACTGGCAAAAGGACCTTTGGAGATGTGAAAGCAAACTCTGACCATCCGGTAACAAGATCAGTCATGGAAATTCCCCTGAAGGCTGGAAGAATCACCAACCACGTACATACCATCCACATGATAGCCTCAATAATCGATTCTGTCATTCTGCACCTATCCTCAAACACTCTCAGATTTCTCTCCCCCCATAAAACCCATAGAGTCGCATGCCACACCCCCTGATACATCAATCTGCCTCTCGCTCCCAAACCTAGGAATCTCCACTGCTAAATGAAAGCACCCACCTCGTCTGGCAGAACCCATCGTACTCTCACCCATAAGAAGAATGACCAAATCTCCCTCGCCACTGGGTAATGAATTAACAAATGGTATATGATTCTCCTTCCTCACGACACATAAAGCACATATGGGGCGACATCGCACATGACGGCCATCTTCTTTGTAGTTGATCACAAGTGTTAATCTTGTGCAAAAGAGTAGTCCAAACAAAAGACTTGACTCTGGGAGGAACAAAAGGGACCCAAACACGACGGTGCAGGAAAGATGTGGGCACCGCCAACAAAGGAAGAATGATAAAGAAAAAGGAGCTAACCAAAAAGATCCCCCCCCCCCCACTACTGGGACACCAAACCCTACGATCCCTATTGTCCGAAGCAATAAAGACATCCCCCAGATCTACAAACAAAGCTCCAAGCTCGATCAACTCCGGGGAATGCAAATCCCGACGGAGTGCAAGATTCCAAACAAGACCAGACTCGGACCATGGAAGAACCTCGGACACAAGAGCCTCCCTATGTGCGACCACTCTAAAAAGACGCGCATAGCGAACTGCGAGAATGGATTCTCCCCACCACAAGTCATGCCATTAACACACATGAGTCCCATCCCTGATACTGAACCGAACATGACAGGAGAAGATAGGGATGACCAAAGAAACCTCTTTCCAGAGCTTGAGCATCTAATATTCGGCTTACTGTCCCAGCCGTTGGAATGCTTGCCAAACTTGCTTTGGACAACTTTCCGCCACAGTGCATCATTATCTCTGTTGAACCTTCAAAGCCATTTACCCAAAAGAGATGTGTTATGACTGGATATATTCCCTAAGTTGAGCCCCCCCTCTTCTTTAGCATGAAAAACCAAATCCCACTTAACCAAATGACATTTCTTCTGCCCCCCTCCCTCCCACAAAAAATCTCTTTGTAACTTTTCCAGAGACTTCACTACCTTACCTGGGGCTCTAAAGAGAGACATATAGTACAAGGAATGTTGGCCAAAGCCGCCTTAATAAGAGTGATTCTTCCCCCCAAAGACGAATAGCCTTTTTTCCATGACGCTAGCCTCTTGCCAACCCTATCTACAACCGGATCCCAAAAGCTAAGAGTCTTTGGGTTTCCACCCAGAGGTAATCCCAGATATGACAAATGCCACTCCTAAACTCTACAACCTAAAACTGAAGCAAAAATCTCCACCCTATCCTGAGCCATATTTAGACTTGCTAGACTGTTTTTCTCCAAATTCACCTTCAAATCTGAAACCATTTCAAAACATCTAATGATTGACTGAATCCAATAAGTTTGGCATCCATCTGCGTGTAAGAACAAAAGTGTGTCACTTGCATATTGCAAATGAGAAATGCACATGCGATCCCTGCCAATCTCAAAGCCCGAAATCAAACCTAAGGATTCTCCCTTGACCAAAAAACCACTCAAAACATCCGCCACCAGTGTAAAGAGAAACGGAGACAGTGGGTCTCCTTGTCTCAGCCCTCTAGATGACGTCACCTGACCATGGACCCCACCATTCCAAAGGAACAAGAACACCACATTCCTCACACACCCTGAGATCCATCTCCTCCATCTAGACCCAAATCCTTTCCATTCTAGCACTTTATCAAGGAAGTGCCACCATTTCCAAGTCAAGTTTCAAAACCATACCTTCTCTACCCGTTCTTTTCCACTCTTCCACCACCTCATTTGCAATTAGAGCACTATCCAAAATCTGCCTACCAGCTATGAACGCACTCTGGTTCAAAGACACCAAACCCCCAACTAACTCTACAAGTCTCAAAGCCAGAACTTTTGCAATGATCTTATATAGACTGATGGTCAAACTAATGGGTCTAAATCTTTAAGTTCCATGGGTCTAACTTTCTTAGGGATAAGGGCAATAAATGTAGCATCCATTGCCTTATTGATAACCCCGCCCTCTTAAAATTCTTGTAATACACTCAAGAGATCCCCTTTAACCGAATCCCAACACTCTTGATAGAATGCAACCGTAAAGCCATCTGGACCCAGTGCTTTATCTTTATTAGCTTCTTAATTAAAAATACATAAAATATCAAAAAACAAATTAATAAATTTACAAAACCTTATGAAAGCATTATAGATGCTTTGCTCCTGTTTTTATATTTTTTTTCTATGTGCTATATTTTATAGAGGTTATTGAACTTTGGCACGCAATGGCAAGAAGCAGGATATTGGTGGGAGTCGTGGGTACCTTGTTTGAATGGCTATTATAAGTTAGTTGTAATTAAACAGCTAAGTAATTAAGAATGGGAGTGTTTCTAGACTGAAACAGCATTTAGTTGCAAGGTACTAGAATGTTGCAAATTGCCTTAAAGTGCCTCCAGAGGTCAAGAGGCAAATGAAATTACATCTATATGACAGTTCCAATACAAGGAAAGATAAAAAGAAGAGGGAGGAGAAAATCTGTCACAAACTGGCACAACCTATACATCCACTCGCACCCACTAATGATACTAGCTACAACAACATGGTGTATCCTTCTGACTGTGAGACAAAGAAAGATATGTTGTCCTTTCGCCCTGGCTAGCGTGCCTCCATCCAAATAGAGTTTGAGAGGAGAGAAGAAGAGAGGTACAGGTTCTCTCATGTTAGCTCTATGGGAGATGGGTCGTACATAATGTATAGAATGGGGGCAATGTCAGGGATAAGATGGAGAGATTCATCTCCATCTTAATCTTCAATCACATACCATCAAATGCAACAGCCTCACCACATTTTAAGAAAACAATAGATTCAAGAGGACGGGAGCGGAATGCAGCACCCTTTCCCAAATAAGATTATAGGAAAATATTTGGATGAGGAGAGTAAGATCAGAGAGTACATAGAGATTTTGAGACCTCACTGGAAGGAGTACAGATTCACTATTATGTGTGATGGGTGGACAGGGCCGACCAGACTCTACATCAATAATTTCATGGTCTATAGTAAGGGGCAAGCAGGTTTCGTAAGATCAATACACGCGTCAGATAGGTTCAAAGATGCTACCCATATCACTGACTTGCTGAAAGATGTCATCAAAGAGGTAGGGTGAAGAATGTAGTTCAGATTGAGACAGATAATGGTAGTGCCATTGTGAAAGCAAGAAAGACTCTGATGCAAAGATATAACCTCAGTTAGATCTCATGGGATGCACATTGCATAGACTTGATGTTGGAGGCACAAAGGTAGATTGTCCTTGGTGTGTTGGATAATGCTTACAACCACTCTTATGTACTAACAAGAATGAGAGAGGTCTGTCAGGGAGGCATACTTAGACAAGCATCAAACGATTATATTGCTATATAGACAATTGTTTATCAAAGAGCATGATTGAGGGAACTCTTTATAACAGATGATTGGACTAGTTGCCCTCAGAGTCGTACTACATTGAGCAGGAGAATAGAAGAAATACTGTTGGCAAATGCTTTCCGAGACAATGTCCGTGACCTCATCCACCTTTTGGAGCCCATTTGTCATGTATTTCATGTAATTGGTATAGACTCTGGCCTACCATGGATCTATTCATGAGTCTATGAGGCTTATGAAGGAACAGATTAAAGTTGCTTGCCCCTAATCATATAAATGGGTCAATAAGATCATACATCATTGTTAGTGCAAGACACTGGACCACCCTCGTCATACTGCTAGTAAGTGGTTCTATTTATAATCTAATATTCACTTGCTTTCTAAAAACTATTTCTTTCTTTTTTCTGTGAGAGGTTTACTAATGTTTATTGGAAACTCAATAACAACCTACTATCTGAACTCGAACCATGACTATAGCCATAGGCTTGGATCACAAGCCGATCTATTGCAGGCCATATGTGAAGTCTATGTTAATTGTCCAAAGTTGAAGACAAAGGATGATTTAGAAATGAGGTGAGAATAAGGTTCATATGAATCTTTTCTTTCTTTCCAATTTCTATAATAGCTTCAATTCAAATCCATTATGCGAGTTCATTCATAGTTAATCATGTTTAGAGATCCATTGGGTCATTTGGAGAAGATGTTGCTCTCTAATCAAGGAATAAGATGATGCTATGCAAGTAAATATCAAATTCATGTTAGTATCAGATTCTTTAAACACAATGCTATTACTATACTATTAGTTATGATACTAAGATACTAAATTAACAGGTGAATGGTGGCTCATGTACGGGATTGGTGCCCCCCACCTTTCGACAGTTAGCCATGTGGATTCTAGCTCAGACCACTTCTGCCAAAGTATGTGAGAGAAATTGGAGCACATTTGCGCTCATTCACATGAAACATAGGAACCGATTCGCATATGAGAAGTTTCCAGAAGCTCGTATTGTCATTATAACATGAGTTTGAGAATAACTCAGCTGAAGAACAGAGCGAAAGTATATTGCCCGAAGATCCATTAGATGTTTTTTTGCTGTTGGGATGATGAGAACCCACTATATGAGCTGGTTAAAGAGTTCTAAACAGGATGAGCCTGATGGTCGACCCAACACTAAGATTGCTAGAGCTACTATGAATATGGGCATTAACGTTGAGCGTGCGATGGACACGAACGTGGGATACACACAATGGTGATGCAATTGATAGAACTATGGAATACCACTTCATTACGTTCAGCCTAAGTTGATGGTGGTGGTAGTGAGGTAGTGGTAGTAATGGTGATGATGGTCATAATGGTGGTGGTGGTAGTAAATCTAATGATGATGATGACCATAGGAGCACAAGTGGTGGTGCTGGTAGTAGCGATGTTGATGTAGGGAGTCAGAGGCCTCCAACAAGGTTTTTAATTTCTATATCACCAGGAATTTCGCCTGGCCTCCAGGTGAAATTTCATTGAGCAAGCGGAATATTTTGCCAAGTTGGAGAAACATTGGGGAAATGTGAAGAAACAAATGAATTTCAATTCCAAATTTCTTAGGATTTAAATGAGATTAAAATACTCCTAAAAAACCTAAGATATGGAAGAAAAAAAACATGAATACATATACATTAACACATAGTTAGGCAAGTATGAATGCGCGTACCCTATAATGGAAAAATAAAGTGTACATCCCTAAATGATTCAATTATATTGTTAAACTATAATGACAAAAAAAATCAAAATATGACAAAATAAAAGTAGATTTCTCTAATTAAAAAAAAAATATATATATATATATATACATATATATATATATATATGATTTTTGTCGAAAAACCAAAGTAACGATACTCATCGATAGATTGGATGTTGTTACACAACATATAATAATTGCAGTTCATTTGATTAAATTTTATATTAATATATAATTTTAATTAATTTTTCGAATTAAAAATAAATAAATATGAACTTTTGTCAAAAATCAAAGTAGCAATGCCCATTGATAGATCGCGTGTTGTTACACAATATACAATAATTCCAGTTTATTTGGTTAAATTTTGATATGTAAAACATGGAAAATAGAGATTTACCCAACACCCATTGATAGATCGGGTGTTGTTACACAACATACAATAATTTTAGTTCATTTAGTTAAATTTTGAAACGTAAAACATAGAAAAAAGAGATTTACCTCAAGAAAGCGCTTCTGATGAATGAACTGAAGCCTTTTATCTTCCAAAAGCTAGTTGTAGTGTTTTGAATCTCAAAACACAAGAAGAATCATCAAAAAAGGGGTTTCACACCCCTTTTTCAAAACAAAAACGAAGGGAGAAGAGAATGGGGAAGATGTCACTGAAATCTAGCAACATCTCCCACAATTACGCCGTTTAAAGGGAGAAATCGACTTAATTTCGCACGTGTCAGGGACATGTGGAAATTCTGCTAATCCCTCCCCTATTGAAAACACTAGCCTCCGAGTCCCTTCACTTGGGAGGGTCACTTTGATCATGCAACCAAAGATGTAGATCATGGTGGTCAACTATCACATAACAAAGGTGATAGAAAGAGTGATCCCACATAACATTCTTGATGCAAGGACAAGGGGAGGAAGCATCAAGGATCACATGAGGAGGAATCTATATCCTATAGATGTTGGATGTGGGTAGCAGGTTCATCTTCAACGGGACTTATGGGAGAACATGGATACTACAAGAGCTAGTAGACACTACCCAAGAGATGGTCACTAACCTGAAACTGGGGAACACTATCCTAGAGCTGGAGAATATGAACATAGAGGGCAATACCCTGAAGCTGGAGAACCTACTAAGTCATCCGAGAGTTATAGGTCACAAGAGTACCTCACACGGCTACAGTATTGTGCCTTCGGGTTGAGGGGGATATGGTAACTAGTATCCTTCCAAAGACCCATACCCCCAGGATATTATCCACATATCTATCCCTATCCACCTTCAGATGTGCCTTCTGTTACATCTATTGTGATAAGTAACTATCCCCAGTACCCACCCACGGGGATAATGGTGAAGCATTGGTCGTGATGATTACCATAAACATATGAGGCTGTATATGGAATGGTACCATCAACTTATGAGTTGGACATCGTATTGTAACTATATAGAGAAGATGTACTTTGGTCAGCCTACGGATGAGGATGATGATTTGGCACCTCCTCGGCATTCCCTATGGATTTGATTTACATTATGACATTAGTTTTGCCATTTATCTTGATTATTCTTAAACTTTATATTTATGATTTTTAGGTTCATTTGCATTCTGTTATGACATTATGCTATATTTTATGTTGATAGTTGACACTTGACTGCATGCATGCAAACTTCCCGCATTAGGTGATTTGTATTATGTATAGACTTTTTTATCATATTCTGATATATTTTTATGTATTTATCACTTTTTAGGCACAAATATTTTCAGCCTAAAATTCATGGATTAAGGGATAATTTCCCAACTTTTTCCTCAAACTGGAGACATCAAGATTTAAAACCTAGTTGGTGACAACAAAGATCAATATGTTACAATACAAGCAATATAACAAAATAAACTTCCAAAAAAAATGACTTTGTAGACTTCTTTTTAACACATTTTACTCCCTCCTTGAGAGTTATCCAAAAAATCAAGAACATCCATCTCCCTACACCTAAAAAAAGAAAAAAGAAAAAACTTCGATCAAAAAGACTTTTACACATTCTTCAATCGCATCAAAATGCCACCTCCCAAGGTTTAAGAGGGTTTTGTAGTTGTTTACTTGTTTTCTAGTTTAAATCCTGCATAAATTTACAAATCATATCATACTAATAAAATGTGTAAAGCCATGGATCCCCAACACCTTTCCTAACATGGCCACCCATGCTTTATTAGCCCTAGGGGAAATAAGAGTGTCATGCTATAGAACCTCTACTCTGCCCTCTTATTTGCTTCCTTAGGTGGTGGATTTTATCTCTCAAGAAGCTAATATGAAGAGGGAAGGATCGTGGTATATGATAGAAGGGCTATTTTAAAAAAACTTTCGAGGTTATACTCCTATAGGAAGGTGCAAAAGAGGGGGCAATGAGGTAGTTGGAGTCTGTTAGAGATGATCCAGATGTTGTTCAAACAAGTTTTAGACGATCAGACCAATTAAAAGCTGAAGAAAGGGTGGGAGTAGAGGATAATTGAAGCATTATCTATAAGCATGTTTGGAACTGTACCCTCAACAAGATCTTGAACCTTGCGATGTTCTGAGGGTTTCATTTGTGGCCTTTGAGTAAGAGGCTCAAGTGTTATCCAAAACCATTGAAAATGAGCAGTATGGATGAAGTCAATCAAGCCAAAAGTGGACAAAA
>JAUPMG010043936.1:0-14147 GCA_031762675.1 Pachysandra terminalis | reverse complement strand
GTACTTCTACAAGGAGCGAGTAAAGATGGCCTCTATCAACTAGTCCACCAGCGGCAGAACAAGGAAGCACTAATAAGCGAACAACCAACATCGTACCGCTGGCACCAGAGACTCGGCCATCCATCTTTTCGCACTGTTCGTAATATTCTAGCCAAATTTGCTCTTCCAGTAATCTCGAATAAGCTTCATGGTGTTTGCGAAGCCTGTCAGATTTGCCCCAGGATGTTCCAGCAACCTGAAATCATCCCCCGTATTAACGGACTAAGGGATAAGACTATTCTATGTGTACATCATAGCTTTAAGGGCTTTCAACCAAGGAGGCACAATCCCTCACTTATTTTTGATCAGTGGTAAAATACCGAGACTTTCACCCACGTGCGGCTCCCTCAGAAAAACATACACTTGACTACAGAGGTCTCTCTCTCTGATATTTCATCGAAGCTTACACCAACGTGCGGATCCTTGGATAAGTGCCCTTGGGCAATGAGTGAGTCTATTGGGGTAGCTAATCTCTCAACTCATCCTTGACAGTCTTCTCACTGGATGTGAAACTCACGTCACATCACTCTTATTTCAATCACGAGACTCAATCGTGTGGTCTCGGAACAGGGTATTTCTCTTGACCAAGCTATGGTCTCGGGTCTATGTTGTGCAAGCGAAGAGGTGCACACTAGCTAAGCAGTTAATTCATAGTGTATAAGGTGTAATCACAACAAATAAGTGTGTAAATCACCAATCTCATATGTAATACAAGTTATAATTCAAGTAGCACAACATAGGTCCATTGAGAAGCAATCACATGAGATTTACTAAGTATTCACATTGGATGCACCAAATATATCATCAACTATAAGTATGTTGATCATTCTTAGACTAACATTGCTATTTCATAAACACATGAAAACATGTCCATGAAGAAGCACGCTTAATAACAATCGCACTTGAATTCCTTATAACATCATACTTGATAAGATTAAATTGGTTCTAGGTTATGTGCAAGGTGCATCATGATTAGCTAAAAAGCATATTCTACACGTTTCCATGCATTGCCCTACAATATTTCACTAGACCAAATCATAGGTTGAGAACCTCATTATCGGTCAAACTTATGTGTATGTTTCATCTATTCCAATCACAAATCATGCTAATGTGTATCAACTACTAAACATCAGATTACAAGGTTAAATGTCAAGTTCGGCGAGGTATTCAGCGCACCGAATCCTACATCGACGGATAGAACTGAGTTTCGGCGACAATTCCAGGGGACAAATACTTGGCGACCTCTTCAGCACACCGAAGTCAACTCGGCGCGCCGAACTGTTACTCGGCGAGGTGTTTATGCTCGGCAACCTGTACAGCGGGCCGAACAGTCCGCTGACGGCCTAGAAAGTGTTTAGCTAAGCGTCTGGCGCACCGAAGAGGTCACCGAACGTCGCGAATTGGGCAAAATAGAGGGGTTTTCTCACCAAATGGGGTTAGAACCAAGGGAAATCAACATATGTGTATTTGATAACCGAATCCAACAACATCCATCTTAAAAACATGGTAATTTTTCAACATTTCAAACCAAGGTCTTCAATCCATTAATTAACATTCCAAAGCTTGTATGAATTAGAAAATAAAGAAAAGTCACCACGAACCTACTTTGATCAAGAACAAGGATGAAGATATCTACTTACCTTAGTAATAATGCAAGAAATGCAAGAAAACCCTCAAGCATGCACCCTCTTTTCTCCTTCTCCTTCAAGCTCCAAGCCAACCCAAACCATTCTGAGAGAATACATGAGATTCTCTCAAACAAAGAGACCCCTACCACAAGTCTCCTCTCAACACAATCCTAACCCTCCAATCTCATCCACTCAATCTATACCCTAGGATTTGAATGGTGGGTGCGAGTTGGTAATCCCCACTACCCACTCCCTCTCTCCTTCAATCCTAGCCACACAAACTAGCACACTAGATCACCACCACACAAACAAACACAAAATCTGAAATAAATCCTAACCACACATCAAAATCTTGATCTAGATGATCAAACACAATTTCAAACACTAAAAAGGGCCATGCTACTGTGTGTAGCACCAAGGCCTAAAATGCGCAACACATACGATTGCGTGGTTGGATTTAACTCGATCAGCGATCAAAACAAAAAAAGGAATTATCACATGGTTTAAATTATAAACATGCATAAATCGGAAGGTTTAAGCCGCTACAATATTTTATTTCCTATTTATGCTAAATTAGGTTATCTGACCCCTTATGTTTCTTAAGATAATATGGCTGATCTGATCAGTTTTAGTGATTTAAGGAATCTCTAGTGTGTCTTATGGAATTAAGGATTTTAAGTGTTTTAATCCTAATTAATTAGTGAAATTTAATTATCAATTCATCAAATTACTATTTTATCCGAAATTTCCAGTTAAGATTTTTAGAGTACCTCCGAGCGAGCCGTGCCGTGATGTGCTGCTGGTATGGGAACCCAGGCCCAGCACGGCACGACCCTGGGTTCTTGCCTGAGCATGGCACGCCACATGGCCTGCTGTGTCGGGCCCAGGCACGCGCGGGCCGTGCTAGTCTTTGGGGGCATGCGGGCCTCGGCCTGTTTGTACATCCCTACATATAATGTAGAAATTAAGCACTCAGTAAGCTAAGCTTTGCAGGTTTTAGTAATTAGTCTTAAAATAAGATAACTATATACTGTTGTTAAAATCTTACTACTCGATTCGATTTGATTTGACCCTAGATCGATTCAAATTAGTGAAAAAATCGGTTTATGTTTGAATCTTACGATTTAACTCTACAACACTAGTGTCCGGTTCTTTTTTTTACTGAAAATTTTCCCTCTTTTGATTTTATCCTTGTTTATATAGAACATAGTACTCTAAAGTGATTAAATACATAAAAAACATAGTTTACTAATTTTCAACAATAAACAATCCTTTTTCCTAAGAACAATCCCAAAACCTAAATCCTTACTATTAAGAACTACTTACCATAAAAGATTAAGTTTTTAGAATAAGTGGTTCTTAACATGGTATCAGAGCGGGAGGTCGAGTGTTCGAATCCTGGGGGTATGAGTTTGTGTGTTTATTCTCCCACAGATGTGTTGTTCCTGTGCGGAGCTCGCACGTGTGAGGCAGTGTTGACCCATTTGATATACATTGTTGTGCCGTTCTCTAACAACTTAAGCTTTTAGAGTATGTGGTTCTTAACGCGTACTTCTATTAAAATTATAATGAATCTTATGATTTATCATTCAAAATTACAATTCGATTCTAAGTGGTCCCTAACGATTTTCGATTTGATTCACGATTTGACAACCTTGACTACGCATATAATGTAGAGGAAAGGGCATTAACATCAGTACAATATTCATTTTTATCCAATTCATTAAGCAATATATTTAAGATATGCAAAGGAAAGCACAAACAATATATACTTGCCATGTAGAAGATCATGGAGAGTTCTGTTTGGCAAATAGTCATAAATCAGGAGTTTCTCCCCTCTCCTTCTTTGATAGAATGCTCTGAGGGGAACCAAATTTTCGTGGTGAATCCTTTCGAGCTGCCTAATCACCAGCAAACACAATGTTCTATCTTTACAGCTTCCTTCTCTTAATAGCCTTAGAGCAATGGTTCCTAAATCCGCGAGCTTCACTTTGCATAGCTCGTCTTCTCCATTACTTGACCCGTAGCATTAAATATGTCGTCCAACGTCAAATGCTCATCCCCTTGAAACATAATAACCTTCCCATCACCATTATCACCACCACCACCACTTTCATTCTCTTCTTCTTCTCCATCCTCTATACAATCTTCATCTCCTACTCTGTCCTTCCTCTTCTGCCCTTGAACATACCCAATTAAAACCGAACGATGGCTCCTGTCATTAGTCCAATTACAATACCGGCAATGGTGTCGGAGCTCAAACCAGAGTTTTTCTTGCAATTTCTAAGAGGAGACCCACAAATCCCAGGATTGTTTCCTTCAAAAGCATCCACCCCAAATTTTGATTCCCCAACAACTAGTAAAACCCCAGTAAAATTATTGTAAGAAAGGTTTAATCCTGTTAGACTATCAGGAATGAACCCAGTAAACAAATTATCACTAAGATCAAGCTCATTCAAACCATTAAACCTAATAATAAATTCAGGAAATTTGCCAGAGAACTTGTTGTTACCCAAGTCCAAAACCTGTAAATTTTTGCAAGTCAAGTTGGGTAGTGCTGGTTCGAGAAGAGACCCAGATAGATTGTTTCTGTGAAGCCGAAGCGAAACCATGATCACAGAGGTTCCAGATCAAAGGAGGGAGAGACCCATTGAAGGAGTTCCCTCCTAAATCAACATTCGAGAGCGAAGAGGTGTAACCGAGCTCGAGAGGGATGTTTCCTTCGAGTGAGTTACCACCAAGATAAAGACTCTGCAACGAAGAGAGCTAGTCGATTTCTCTGGGGATTTCTCCAGAGAGATTCGCAGATGGGAGCTGTAGAGAGAGAAGCTGAATAGATGAGTCCTTTGAAGAGTGAAATGTTGCTTCTTTCAGAAGAAGAGACATCGTTGCAGCGGAGAGGAGAACCGTTAGAGAATACCCATTTGAGTCCTTTCCATTGATAGAGAGAACAAAAGAGTCCCATGAAGAAAGCAGAAGATTCTCTGAGTTCCCTTGAGGTTGTTGTCTCTAGTTTTTATTATGACCTCACTTGTTGCATGGCATGCATGACCAAAGACTGGTGATGTCTAATAACTCAGTCGGTTTAATGACTTTATTAGAAAGGAGAAATTTTGGAGATCAAATGATTATTGAATTAAAATTATCATAATTTTTATTAAATATGAATTATTTTAAAATATAAGAAAATCCTGAAAAGAATTATCTAAAAATTATTCAATCAAAATTTAGATAATTATCTTATATTGGATAATCTCCTAAAGTGGTTGAGAACAAGTAAAACTCTACCCTCCCACATGTATATAAACCTTAATTAAATTGAGAATTATCTCTAATTCATGGAAGACTCTTCCCTCCAAATCTATAAATATGGGTAGTTCTATCCTATTTAAGAGATCGAAAAAATGATCAAATTCAAGGAAGGAACATCAAGAAGAAGAAACTCTAAAGCCTTATTGGTCAATTGCCTTAAAGACCGAAAAATCATCAAAGTCAAGGAAGAAAGATTAAGGAGAAAAAGCTCTAAAGCCCTGTTGGTCTACTACCTTGAAGATCTGAAGACTTGAAACTTTAAAATACAAGCATTCAAGTCTGAAGATAAAACCCTCCATCTTTGAATACGTGCAAATGCTCAAAGATCTAAACAAAAGTTGAAGCCTTCAGTCCATATCTTCTATAAGTCTACAAGCCCGAAGATCAAGCTGAAGACTACACAACAACTCTTTTCACACGATTTATTTGTGAAGTCTACAAATCTACCACTTTCTATTAAGAAGAATCCTGATTTAAGAATATGCTATTTTTAACCCTTAAATCAAGAAGCCAGGAGAGAAGAATCAAAGGAGTTTCTCGTAAGACCATCATCTTGAGTTGAAAGCTGCCCAGCGCAAATCTGAAAATATCCTTCCTTCTCCATTACCTGCAACAAACTGGCTACTCAAGCTCAGAGAATCTGTTCAACTTCATTTCAAGCAACCCCAACCCTCTTCCCCTATTTGGACCTCCAACTCTAACCGACCTTCATTCCTCATCTCTACCACCCCTCTTCCTGTATCAGGAAGAAACTTTACCTTCGGTTCACCTTCAACTGTTCTTTTAACCTTCCTACTATCGTGCATGTCCGAGCCCTTGACTACACCCAGTCCCAACCACCGAATTCCCTGAATTATCACCATGGATGAGAGGCTTCGCACAAGCCGTAAACCTGCCTCCTGATCCTCTGAATCCATGCCTAATACCCTTCCTAGGATCAAAAAACCTTATTCATCTTTGATTCGAGAACTCGCATCTCTCAAAGACCCAAACAGATCTTAAAAAATACAGGCTTTTGTGTTCCTCCCAGAAAAAAAAGAGACTTCTTTCCCCCTCTACATGCGATAAACGAACCAAATCTAGTGACCCCCATCATTGGGCCTTTTCTAGGAACCTCGTCACATTCATCTAAAATGATCCACACACAAAAAATGGTCTGGAATTGCAGGGTGAGCAAGAAAAGGATCCTTTCGTGAGGTGGCATGCCAACTTATTCAGCTTTACCATCCTCAGGTTTTCATTGTTCTTGATGCCAAAACTATGGGGGGCGATCTTCTCGGGTTATAAACCACTTGGAATATAGGGGAATCTCTAAAGTTGATCCCATTTGCTACTCGGGTGGGCTTTGGATTTTGTGGGATATGGATCGGGTTAATGTCCGAACCATTGTGACGAACTCTCGAGACATCCATGCCACAGTGATTGTGTACCCAGAAAACATGGACTGGATGCTTTCAGCAGTATATAACTCTCGCCATCCTCAACGTCGGCAAAATACTTGGGACGAGTTAATGCAAGTGGGCGAGTCCTTCTCCCTTCCTTAGCTGGTTGCGGGAGACTTTAATTGCATTTTACACCCAGAAAAAAAGCGAGGTGGGCGCGCTCCTTCTTCATCGCAGATCGAAGCCTTCCAAGAATGCTTTGACCATTGTGATCTTATGGATTTAGGCTTTGTGGGAAACCCTTTTACATGGTTGAACAATAGGCGAGGCGTGGCAAATGTTCAAGAACGGCTGGACCGTGCTCTTTGCAACCAAAGATGAAAAGATCTGTTCCCACATGCTTCAGTAACTCATCTCCCTAGAATCAGCTCCGATCACTGCCCTCTTCTCATCTCCTCTGAAGGTATAAACCCTAGACCTTGCCACAGTTTCCATTTTAACTCTCTCTGGTTTGATCACCTACATACGGTTGAAAAGGTACAGGCCGCATGGAAGTATGGAACTCTTACACATCAGGTTCAAGAAGCTTCAATTTATATTAGAAAATTTATCGATTCCACAGACACCTGAAAGGCTCCCACAAACATACCTTCGGGGTACTTAAAGAACAATCCAAATTTTTGTTCCAAAAACTTCAATCTTTACAATTTCAACTCTCCTCCCAACCTTCACCAAGCCTTGAACAAGAAGAACGTTTAACACATGCCCAATACCTTTACATACTAAAGCTTGAGGAGCGATGATGGGCCCAACGTTCTCGTCAAAAAAATGGTTGACCTCAGGTGACTCCAACACGGAGCCGGTTGCTTTTCTCAAGCTACCTTCTCTTTTATCATTGATAAAATAACATCGCGCATCATAAACTGGAGTTTCCGAAAACCTATCGCTTGCTGGTCTTTGTTGTGATATCCTAAAAGCTAAATATCTAAAGAAGGATACACTGCTGGAAGCTAAATCGAATAATAGATCATCTTTCATGTGGAGAAACATCTTGAAAAGCAAGGAAGTACTCCTTAAAAATGGTATTCGTTGGCAGCTAGGAAATGGCCAAACTATCAGATTCTGGTCGGATCCTTGGGTACTTCCAACACCACTGAGCTCCCACGTCATCTCTGCAATTGAGATCATAAAGGAAGATTCATCGTGGGAGGCTTCAAATATATGGGACGATGTTTCAGCAATGTGGTTGAAACATCGCTTTTCTACTGGGTTTAGAGTTACTTCAAACTTTTGATTGCAAACCAACTATTAAGTCTATTATTGCTATTGACTCAAAGGTACTATATCAGTCCTTAATGTAGGAAACACCGAAACACAGGTCCTTGGTAAATTCAGAAGTGAATTGGCTTAAACTATTGACCCCTCAAATATAATTTGACAACATATTTGTCTTTTGCTCCTGCCATATGTCTAGGGCTGGCAATTTAGGCCCGGCTCGAATTAGCCCGGCCATTTGAAATTGGACTTCAGCTCGTTTTTAGGTCCGGCGGACTTGCTAGGCCCGGAATTTTAGAACCCGTTTTAACTAGAGCTGCGTTTGGTTTACTTATATTTTGGCTCGGCCCGGCCCGGCCCGAATTAATCATTAGTTTTTCTCTTTTTTAGGATTTTTTACTGTTTAAAGTTTGACGTCTTTGGTTTAAAAGTTAAAAACCCTTTTTTTAGTCGTTCCGTCTTTTCCAACGGCGTTTTTTCTTCTCTTCACACCAGCCGATTCTGCAACTTCAACTTCAAACGTGAAACGACTCGTGCTTTCAGCCATTCAAATCTCTCTCTGCAAGCTTGTAACTCCCTTGCCTCTCTTTTTCTGCAGATTTTATTTTTTACTTTGATATCCTCTCTTTCTTTCTCTCTCTCTCTCTCTCTCTCTGTTATGCAGAATTTTCGGATGGGTTTGCAACTACAGTCTCTCTCTTCTGCAGAATTATCGGATGGGTTTGCAACTTCATTTGGTATTGCAGATTTTTTTTATTTTATAAATAACCTTATAAAAGTGTGCTAAACCGGGTCGGGTTTGGGCTTTCAAGTTCATTACAAAAGCGGACTTGAGATTTATTATCCGGCCCAAAAACCGGGCCAGGCCGGGCTTGAACATGCATAATTATCTTAATCCCCTATGTAAGCCCGGCCTGGACCGCCAAATTGCTAGCCCTACATATGACAGAGGACCTGTTTGACTACAGTTGGTATTTGTTTCTTTTTTTTAAAAAAGCAAATACGAACATTACCCTCACTTCTTTCTCTCTCTCCACCCTACCACCATCACCATCACCACCACCACCACTACTATGACAACCTCACCACCCACCCATTACCACCACCACCAAATATTGGTGATGCATGCCTTGCACAGCCTTTGTCTTGCACACTTAGTGGTGTCATGCCTTGCTCCACCCCCACTACCTCCACCACCACCACTAACCCCACCACCAACAATTTGTGGGGAATCCTTGTACAACTTCGTATGATTGTCTTACAAAGTTGGTTGTGCAAGGATGCACCACCCATTGTGCAAGGATGCACCACTCACTGTGGATGCCTCGCACATTTTACAGTGCAACATATGTACCACCACCAGCTATAGGTGGTGCAAGACATGCACACTTAATGGTGTGCAACCCTTGCTCCACCCTCACCATCTGTGCACACAATGGTAATGGGGTGGTGGGGGTGGTGGTGGTGGTGGTGGTGGTAGTGGTAGTGGTGGTGGTGATGGTGGTGGGGTGGTAGTGGTGGTAGGGTGGAGAGAGAGAGAGAGAGAGAGAGAGAGAGAGAGAGAGAGAGTGTGGGTGAGAGTGAGTGGGAGAGAGGGTAAGGGCAGTTTGGATATTTGCTTTCTTTCAAAAGTAAATCCCGTTTTTAATATCCAACGTGTCCTCTGTCATGGGACAAGTACCAAATCGAAAATATTTTGTCAAACTATATTTGAGTGGTCAATAATTTAGGTAATTATACTTTTGGACAATTCGTTTCCTGAAGCATGAGTAATAGGTAATTTTCCAAAATTTTATATCAATCAGATTATTAAAATTTATTGATAAAATTTATATATGGATTCCCTTAAATGGGACCTTTGTAAGAGTTGGTTTTGATCTTCCAGAAACTTTCTATTGCAGATTATGGTACCTTTCAGGCCCTAGATGTTCTCTTTGCTAAAAAGAATAAATATATAATCTACATGTTATGGATGCTGAGATTTAAGAAAATTGTCTTCAAAAATTATTTCTGGGTAGTTTTCATTGCAAAGATTTAACAGAACTTAATCAAAACACAATCTTCTCATGTGAATGAGAGCTTTTGTTCATTAATATCATAAGTTGACACAGATCCTCTCTTCTTATCCCTCATCGCCGCAGTCCTCGTGAGCAAATTCGAGCTTATGTTCATTAAGATCATATAAGATCAGGTAATTCTTCTGCTGAAATACTCCAAACAACAAAGAAAATGAAGCTTCTAGCACTGGTCTTATTGCCAGGCAAAAGAAATTATCTGAAACATAGAACAAACCTTCATGGCCGACTTCGAAATCAGCATCCCTGAAATGGAACGTGACCGATGGAAAATTGTTAAAGCCGTTGGGTCGCTCGTAACAGAGATTAAACCCATGTATGGGTTTCTCCATAAGCCTTATGTGGTAAGGCATGAAGTAGAGAACCACGGCAGCTTCTACTGTATAGTAAGGTTGCCCAGCAATCATAGTCAAGGCACTTCCTGAGTCTATAATGTAGCCACCGGTTCCATCCCGTCGTCGTGCAAAAGTTTCTGGGTTAAGATTCAGGCGACAACCGGCCACCGTGAAATCCAGCAAGTCCAGGTAGTAAAAAGGTGTCGCATCCGTGCCTTGTGAAAATGGGGTGGAATGAACTGCTCTTATACGAGTATCTTGCCCGAATCGCAGAAAAGTCTCCTACTCATTGTCATCTGTTGATGCCTGTAAGCAGTAAGAGAAGCGGCCTAGAGCTTGAGAGCCCAGTTGGGACAGTAACGACCTACTTCCTTTCCCCATCCCAAAAATTCTGGTTACCAAAGTTTCATCGTCGAAATCCCAGTTCCTCTGGTCGAGGCCGCAACCAAAGATCATGTTTGGAATGGTTTCTTCGCCCGCGGTCTCTATGGGGACTGAAATTCTCAGTTGCAACACCTTATGATGTTGGACCATTCTGGTAAGCAATTTGATAGAGACATCGAGGTCCCTGGCATTTCCAATCATCACATCCGGAGCAAGGGAGTACCCAGTACGAAAGCGATTTGCTGTTGGGGAAGGTATCAAAGACATTTGGGAAGCAATTTCTGCCTGTTCCTTGCACCCTTCACACTGAATCCATGTGAAGTCACTGTCTGGATCGGTAAAGAAGCAGTATTCTTTGTACGGTTCGTCGGAAACATCACATAAAAGAAACCCGGTGAAACCATTCGAGGGGTGTCTGGATGATGATCACCAGTTGAATTATAATACGTTGATGCAGTTTTAATCTCGACCAGCCGATGGTAACGAGCATTCAAGTAAGTCGCCAGCCTTCCAAGTTTTTCTTGGGAGGTAAGATTTCCTGGGTAGAGGAGAGTTTTTCGAGTCTCGGTGAATGAGCTTAAGGGTGAATCCATTGGGTCCTGCAGTTACAGAGTGGAGTAGTAGCAAGAGGCTAGATAAAAGGAACAGAGAACCTGCAGTCATTGCTCCTGTTTTGATAGGGTTGTTCTGTGTGGTTTGAAGAGGAAGATGAAGGTGATTCATATAAGCCAAGGTTCCATAGAACTGACTGGTTTTAAAATGGAAACTGGGTGAAGGGTTCTGCATTTCAGGAAGATAAACAAACTTTTGGATGAAATGACAAAGGGTGAGTAATGGCAGTTGGGGATAATGACATGAAATACACAGAGATTATGACATGAACTACATAGAGATAAAGACATGACCTACATAGCATAGTAAACGTGGCCCAAATTTTTTTATTTTTTTTACTATTTTTTTATATCATAATTTTTTTGAGGGGTGTTGAACAATCCATATTTGATCGTCCGATGTAACTTGTCCGAATCTGAGTCAGATCGTTTGGATCGGACGATCTGACTCGGTTTCGAACGGAGTCAGAAAACTTCAGCAATTTTCGGGATCTTGACTCGTCCCGAGCCAATCCCGAGTTGTATCAGCCGATCCGACTCGAACTGATACTTAACACTGCTACATATAGAGATATTGACATGACTTAAATACAGATAATGACATGAACTACATAGAAAGAATGGTTAGAAGGTGAGCCTTTATGTAATTTGTTGCTTGACATTCATTAAATAAGCTTACAACAATGACATGAACTACATAAAGATGATACGACACTTACCCCATCCCTAGAGATACAATCCTCATTCAATAAAAGCATTCTCACCATGCTTTCCCTCCTTGGAGAGAATGAGATGGCAGAGTAAACAAACTCACTATTTGATATAAATGTTAGGAAGGAAAAAAGGTTTAAAAGGGGGTACCTATTTCACTTCTAGTTTCAGTTGGACTGTACAGAGCAGACCTGTTCCTTGGTCTGTTCTCTTCTAACTGCTTGACAACTTCATCCATATTGGGTCTAACCGAAGCCACGGGCGCGCAGCAACCCATCGCAACCTTCAATGCTTGAACCAACCCATCCTCCATTGGGCTCCTTATCCCCTTCAATACCTCCACGTCGAACACCTCCATCGTCGTCTCCTCCAACACCGCCACTTTCACCAGCGATGGTAAATCCACAAACTCTCCGGTCCGGCCGTCCTTACCAGGCTTCTTCCCTATTAATATCTCCAACAACAGTATTCCAAATGCATATACATCTGTCCTTGAATTGCATTTTTTCATCTTCTGAAGTTCCGGAGCCTTGTAACCATCTGTTTTCGCCAATGCCACCATCTCATCGGCAACAGCCGGGACCATAATCTTGTCAAGCCCGAATTCAGTCATCCTGGTTATGAAAAATTCATCGATTAATACATTCTTTGATCTTACGTTCCCGTGTGTGATGGGTATTTCCAGACCTGTATGCAGGTATGCTAGTCCTCTAGCTATGCCCAATGCAATCTTGTGCCGCCGAGCCCAATTCAGCATTGTCTTCCCCACCCTAGAATCTGAATGGGACCAAATCATAGACAATCCCCTAACAAGAGTTAGATAAATTCTGATTCCATTACCATAAATCGAATACAAGAATAACCCTTCAAAGCACTCAAACTAAATTCTAACTAGTAACAAGACCACCAATCTGTCAATGTTCATTCAGTAAGAATTACATGTAAATGAGTAAAGGAAAGCTGAGAAAATATACATATCATGTAGAAATTAAGCACTCAGTAAGCTATGCTTTGCAGGGTTTTAGTCTTAAAATAAGACAACTATACACTCTTAAAATCTTACTATTCGATTCGATTTGACTCTAGATCGATTTTAATCAGTGAAAAAATCAGTTTATGTTTGATCTTACTATTCAACTCGACAACATTAAAAAAAAATGTCCGCTTCTTTTTTAACTGAAAAATTTCCCTCGTTTGATTTTATCCTTGTTTATATAGAACTTAGTACTCTAAAGTGATTAAATATACATAAAAAACATAGTTTACTAATTTTAAGCAATAAAAAATCCCTTTTCATAAGAACAATCCCAAAACCTAAATCCCAAACCATACTGTTAATAACCACTTACTCTAAAAGCTCAAGTGGTTCTTAACATGGTATCAAAACGGGAAGTCGAGTGTTCGAATCTCGGCGGTATGTGTTTGTGTTTATTCTCCCACGGATGTGTTATTCCCGTGTGTGGTGTGTGCTTGCCTCAGTGCCCTGTATTCTCCTATGGATGTGTTGTTCCCGTGTGGAGCCCGCACGTGTGATGGGGTGTTGAACCATTTGATATACATTGTTGTGCGCTTCTCTAATAGCTTAACCTTTTAGAGTAAGTGGTTCTTAACACCTACTTCTACTAAAATTATTATGAATCTTACGGTTTACGATTCAAAATTACGAGTCAATTCTAAGTGGTCCCGTAACGATTTTCGATTCGATTCACGATTTTACAACCTTGACCATACATATAATGACTACATATAATGCAGAGGAAAGGGAACTAACATCAATACATTATTCATTTTTATCCTATTCATTAAGCAATATATATATATATAAGATATGCAAAGGAAAGCAGAACCAATATATACTTACCATGTAGAAGATCATGGAGAGTTTTGTTTGGCAAATAGTCATAAATAAGGAGCTTCTCCCCTCTCTTTCCCTGATAGAAAGCTCTGAGGGGAACCAAATTTTCGTGGCGAATCCTTCCGAGCTGCCGAATCACCGGCAAACACAAGCTTCTATCTTTGCAGCTTCCTTCTCTCAATAGCCTTAGAGCAATGGTTCCTCCATCGGCAAGCTTCGCTTTGTACACAGTTCCATAGCTCGTCTTCTCCATAACTTGACCCGTAGCGTTCAAAACGTCATCCAACGTCAAATGCTCACCGCCTTGAAACATAATAAGCTTCCCATCACCATTACCACCACCACCACCTTCATTCTCCTCTTCTTCTTCTTCTCCTTCCTCTATATCATCTTCATCTCCTCTTCTGTTCTTCTTCCCTTGAACATACCCAATTAAAACTGAAGCCAAAACGACAGTTCCGGCCATTAGTCCAATTACAATACCGGCAATGGTGCCGGAGCTCAAACCGGAGTTTTTCCTGCAATTTCTAAGGGGAGACC
>JAUPMG010043915.1:0-14147 GCA_031762675.1 Pachysandra terminalis | reverse complement strand
AGGAATATGATCAACACAAAATATAAATATACATAGATACACAAATACAACCATCATGCATTATCAAGCATCTATATGTTATTATTTACTACCACTCACAATGAACTGATACTACCCCTAAGCCTCAAGCTAAACTAATCGGCTTATTAACCTAAGGTCTCTAATGAATCCTAAGAGAATTTTCTAGATTAAGTGTTCCACACTTAATCGCCAAATGAAGTTAAGATATAACTTCGCTAATTACATCTGATAACCTAAGGATTAGGTTTCTAATTACTCGGGATATTACAATAGTACTATCCACAAAGGGTACCGGTGTCTTTTTCCTGCAAATGGACGTGTTTATATTTCTAGACATGTTATTTTTTATGAAACAATGCTTCCTTTTTCTAACACACCTTGTGATAATCCCATCTATCAAAATACCAACATGGAGTTATACACCTATGAAGAATGGGATTACAACAATGTGACCCCTGATAAACCACACACCAACACCCAAGTTGTTCCCTTCACAATTGATGAGGCTGAAATCATTGAGACTAACATTACACCCGAGACCCAAGGCCACTCACCAAATCGTGAATCTATTTCTCCTCAACCGAATCATGGTGAACCGGGAAATATGGACCACTCAAATCATCAATCTCTCTCTCAAGAACCGGATCACAGTCAACCGGATCAAGGGAATAGTCCGTCTGGTGACTTGTCTACACCAAACTGTATAACGAGTCTGAATGAACCCCTTACTACGGGTAGGTTGGTGATCGATTTTGGGTCCCTTATTGACACCTCTATCCCAAACTCTAGTACCATGTTGACTCAACCCCATACCACCACCGAACGATATCTTGGAGTCAACACTCATCCCATGAAAACAAGAGGGAAAACCCAAGCCGGGCTGACCCATTCGGTCATAAGATCACCTCTTATTCCCATCGAGCCTAGCAATATTCAAGATGCCCTTAAGCATCCTAATTGGACCTCTTCTATGCAGGAAGAGATTGATGCCCTCCATAACAACTCCACGTGGGAACTAGTGCCACACACTTCTGACATGAATGTGGTAGGGTGTTGTTGGGTATTCAAAACTAAGCTCAAGTCTGATGGCAATCTTGAACGATTGAAAGCAAGACTTGTTGCTAAGGGTTTTGATCAAGTGGGTGGTATTGACTTTGGTGAGACCTTCAGCCTCGTTGTCAACCTACAGACTATTAGGTTAGCTCTTACCATTGCTCTCACACAACAATGGCACACCAAACAATTGGATGTCAAAAATGCTTTCCTTGGCGGGTTCTTGAAGGGGCCAATCTTTATGGAACAACCTCCTGTTCTAACTGACCCAACAAACCCAAACCATGTATGCAAACTTAAACGAGCCCTGTATGGTCTCAAGCAAGCTCCTCGAGCTTGGTTCGAATGGTTTAGCCAATACCTTCTTACCCAAGGTTTTTATTGTTGCCCTCACGATGCATCTTTATTTATCTTATACCACTCACATGGAACTATACTTTTATTATTATATGTGGATGATATTATTATTACAAGCAACACTACATCCTTTCTTAATCAATTTATTACCACACTTGGATATGAATTTGCTATGAAAGATCTCGGTAACATCCACTATTTTTTCAGGATAGAAGTGTGCCCCTCTTCCACTGGTCTACACCTTTCCCAAGCTAAGTATGCCCGGGATATTATCAACCGCGCCCAGATGAATGATTGCAAATCCTTCTCAACCCCTCTTGATACAAAATTTGCTAGTCATCAAGAATCTTCTCCCAGTGCAGATACAAAGATATATCGTAGTCTAGTTGGGGCACTACTATACCTCACGCTCACTAGACTGGATCTCACTTATGTCGTGAATTTGGTAAGTCAGTATATGCACTCACCCACTGCCCTTCACATGCAACTGGTAAAGCGCATTATCCGCTACGTCAAAGGTACCATCGACCATGGCATTAATATTTATCATCACAATAATTTTGATCTCTATGCTTACTGTGATGCAGATTGGGCAGGGTGCCCTATTACTCGACGATCTACTTCCGGGTTCTGTGTATTTCTTGGGTCTACACTCATTTCCTGGTCAACTAAAAAGCAACCTACAGTAGCAAGGTCCAATGCTGAAGCTAAATATCGATCAATGGCAGTGACTGCTGCAGAAATTACATGGCTTTCCTTCCTTATTCGTGATATTGGGGTCTCCTTGCCACAAGCTCCTACACTGTTTTGTCATAATCTAAGTGCGCTTCACATGTCCATAAATCCCATCCTACATGCTCGCACCAAACATATTGCGCTTGGGCTACTAACTGCAAAATTCGTACACTCAAAGGATCAACTTGCTGACATCTTTACCAAACCTCTCTCTAGAGATGGTTTTAACCACATTTGTGTCAAGCTTGGCATTCATTCCAGAAGCCTAAGCTTGAAGGGGAGTAATGAACCACATGAACCGTCCAGATTAAATCAAGAACCACATGAACACCTCAGGTCCCACGACAATCTCTCTCTCCTACATCCAAGGAGAGAGAGACGTTGGAAGACTTAAACCAATCTATTGAAGATCTCTAATGTTGGGAACATCCTTATCCTCTCATTCTCATACTATGTGAAGAACCTATCATCAAGGGAACTTACCTAGAATGTCTCCACTAAGAGCCGTTGGAATATCTCACTACCTTATCTATTGGAAGAGCCGTTGGAGACTTGTGAAGATCCTACAATAAAGAGCCGTTAGAATATCCATCAAGGACTCTGCACATGGAAGATCCTTTATACTAGGAATGTTGAGATCGTTGAAGAAAACTACATAGTCGTTGAAGAGTCACCTTCTATTTTTACTATTGAGACCGTTGAAGAAAACTACATAGTCGTTGAAGACTCACCTTCTATTTTTACTATTGTGACGGTTGAAGAAAACTACATAGCCGTTGAAGACTTACTTTCTATTTTTTGCTCACTTGTATTTCAATAAGAACCTATGATTCAATTGTTATCTTACGGTTGAAGATTGAGAAATTGTATTAGTTGATTTTATTCACATAAATCTGTCTTTTTCTATACCGTTATGATTATGCCATGCATGACGAGATTCCATTTGCTCTTGCTACTGCATTTGAGAACTCATATCAAAGTTCTGATCCAACACGGTATCCAGATTTCGGTGCAACTAACCACATCACATCAGATTTAAATAACCTTTCCGTTCGGTTAGAGTACAATGGTCATGATCAAGTTCGCATTAGAAATGAATCAGGTTTGCCAATCTCTCATGTTGTCCGTTTAGTATTCTATAACAGATTTTTTCTCAATGATATTTTGCATGTTCCGTCTATTTCGAAGAATTTCTTATTAGTTCACCAGTTGACTAGTGATAATGATGTCATTATTGAGTTTACTAACTCTACTTTCTTGATTAAGGACCGCAAAACGGGGAACGTTCTACTGGAAGGGCAAGTTAAGGATGGCCTCTATCAACTTCCACCATCATCTCAAAATCGTGACAAGCTAGATTTAGTTGGTGAGAAGACCTCAGTAGTCGTCTGGCACAGGCGTTTTGGTCACGCTGCTTCTCATACAGTAAACCAGATTATTTCCAAGAATAACCTACCAGCTGATAAAAATAAAACTATGCCTAGTTTTTGTTCTAGCTGTCAACTAGGCAAGAGTCACAAGTTACCTTTTTCAACGTCTATGTCTTATTCTTCTGGTCCATTGGACTTAATATTTTCAGATGTTTGGGGTCCTACTCCTATGATGCCCAATAACGGTTATCGATTTTATGTTCATTTTATTGATAACTATAGTAAATTTACTTGGATTTTTCCACTTGTTCAAAAGTCTGGTGTTCTTAACGTATTTATGCACTTCAAAAGACATGTGGAAATTTTTTTTTCGATCAATCAAAGTCTTACAGTCTGACTGGGGAGGTGAATATCGTTCTGTACATATGTTTCTTGCCCAGGAAGGGATTCAGCATCGTATCTCATGCCCTCACATTCATGAGCAAAATGGCTCTGCAGAGAGAAAATACCGTCACATCATTGAGACCAGTTTGACACTGCTCACTCAAGCCTCTATGCCACTCAATTTTTGGGATGATGCATTTCAAACGGCCATTTATTTAATTAATCAGTTGCCATTTATCATCACGGGTAACATCACTCCTCTTGAGAAATTATTCTATTTGAAACCTGATTATTATTTCCTACGAGTATTTGGATGTTCTTATTACCCCTATCTTCGGCCGTACAACTGTCATAAAATGGAGCTTCCTGCTAAATGCATTTTTCTGGGATACAGTGATTCTCTCAAAGGAAATCGCCGTATGAATTTATCTTCAAAGAGGATCTTCATTTCAAGGCATGTGGTATTCAACGAATGGGATTTTCCACTGTCCAGTGTTTCACCTCCTTATACCGAATCTGCAAGATCACATAGTTCCCATCTTGTTGGGTCTCATCTTATCATTCCACAAGATATACTCCACAAATGGATGCCTTCAGTTGAGAAGCCTAATCCATCGACCACATGTCTTCCTCTCCAAGGGGGCTCTCATTCAAATATATCCGCTATGATCACAAGTGGGCCAACCTCCCCCACTCAAGCTCCTTCACACATGGAGGATAGGTTACAAATGGACAACTTGGGTCCTACTTCATCACAACCCCCTCAAGATAAAGTTGTCTCTTATCCACAAGCTGCTTCTCTTACTGAGATTAAATTGGTGGTGGATCTCAATCAGCCTGCTCCTTACCATCCACCTCTCAACACATCGTGGTAACAAGATCTCAAGATGGGACCCGACGTCCCAAGTTATTTTTGGCCACAAAGCATCCTATGTCTACGACTCTCTTGGCTACAATTATGCCTACATCTAACATTCCAACTTGTTTTAGTTTAACCACTAAGGATTCTCATTGGCGCAAGGCTATGGATGAAGAATACAATGCCCTCTTATCTAACGACACATGATCTCTTGTGCCACCTACACGTGGTATGAACATTGTAGGCTCCAAATGGGTTTTCAAACTCAAACAAAAACCAAATGGAGGCATTGACCGCTATAAGGCATGTTTGGTACCAAAAGGGTTCAACCAACAACTCGGCCTTGATTATGGTGAAACCTTCCATCCCGTCAATAAACCGGTAACCGTTCATACGCTACGCTCCATTGCTGTCACACATGGGTCGTTCGTTAATTCAGTCATTAGATGTCTCAAATGCCTTCCTTCATGGTCATTTACAAAAAGAAGTCTTTATGAGTCAACCTCTTGGCTTTGTGGATTCACCAAAGCATGTGTGCAAGCTTCATAAGGCCATATATGGGCTTAAACAAGCCCCACAGGCATGGTTTCAACGTTTATGCTCATTCCTTCTTGAACTTAGGCTTTTCTGGATCAAAGTTTGATTCTTCCTTGTTTATTATCATCAATCCTGCGGTGACCATTTATGTTCTCATTTATGTGGATGACATCATTATCACAGGGTCAAATTCTCCTTTTATCTCTCAACTTATCCAACTACTTGGAGAAGAATTTTCACTCAAGGATCTAGGCCCTATCTCATATTTTCTAGGTGTATCTGCCACAAAGACTCCTCAAAGTTTATTCCTCTCTCAATCCAAATATATCTTGGATCTCTTAGACAGCACTAAGATGACTGGGGCAAATCCGTGTCAAACTACCATGTCAAGTAGTAAGGTCATGTCTTGTTATGAAGGTCAACCACTCTCCAATCCTACGGAGTATCGCAGTACCGTTGGGGCTCTACAATATCTACTGTTTACACGACCAGATCGACATTGCCTTTTCCATTAACAAAGTCTGCTAGTTCATGCAACATCCTACGGAGGTGCACTGGTCTGCTATAAAACGGATATTGCGGTATTTAAAGAGTACCATCTCCCTTGGTCTCATGCTTCAACGAATGTCATCGTTCTACAATGCTACTCCGATGCGGATTGGGCTGGTTTTCCTGATGACAGGCGATCAACAAGTGGCTACTACACTTTCCCTGGAAACAACTTACTCTCGTGGGCCTCCAAAAAGCAATCAACGGTTGCTCGTTCAAGTACTGAATCAGAATATCGCAGCTTAGCCAATGCATGTCACAACTGAAGTTGTTTGGCTTCAATCCCTTCTCCATGAACTTGGTGTTTTTCTACAAAGTGTTCCTACCATTTGGTGTGATAACATTTGGGCGACTTATCTAGCTTTTAATCCTATCTTTCATGCTCGGACTAAGTACATTGAAATCAATTATCATTTTATCAGAGACAAAGTGGCGCGCAAAGATCTCCTTGTTCATTTTGTCTCCTCTGTTGATCATGCTAACTGTCTGACAAAGCCTCTCGGAGGACCACGTTTCACTTTGTTTCGTTCCGAGCTTGCTATCCATGGTGGACCAATGCGCTTGTGGGGGGATGTTACGGATCAAACTGATCCTGGATAGAGTCCAAAGCATGTTGGACTCTATCCTCCACATATTGTGTTTTTCTCCAAGAGAACCCAATTGATTCCCCTATTATTTTGGATCTACAACTCAACACCTAAGATTGTAGATCTTAGTTTTTTGAATCCTACGTGATTCTCTCTAAAGAGTCATCACGACCCTTGTTTGTAATTCAAAACTTGTAACGGTTCTATCATTTACACATTAAATATAAAGAGATCTCACACAATCGTGAGACTCAAGCTTTTACAGCAATTACTGTTTTATAAACAAATCAGAATTCTGCTTACAAAGGTAACAAAGCATGATCATACAAAGCTTTTGATAACTAGATAATGAGCAAAATGATAATTAATCTTGATATGTTTTGTATGAGCATGAAAAAGAACTCGTGGCCATGTTCATACACAAAAACTAGAAAGTATTTTGTATTCGGCCACAATACTTGAATGAACAATGGTTGTTTGATTTTTGATTTTGAGGTCCACAAAAGAAGATGATGTCTAAGAAGGATACAAAATGGTGAACTCTGATCATCGAGGCAACCGATTCTGGTGCGGAATGATATTATGGGTCAAAACTTTATGTCCATATTTTTCATTTTGGGCAATCTTTGGTTCGTTGGAAAGATCTCTTCGATTCCTACGTTCTCTATTTCTAGTAGTTTATTGAAATTTTAATGTTTTGGTCTTCAAAATAGGGTTTAAAACTCCGTTGCTGAGAAGTGACGAATTTAAGGATTTTTTTGAATTAGCATTTCTTTTTTTAGCAATTTCCTATTTTTTTTAGAATTCTTTTTTAGTTTATTTCTTTTAGGTTTGCATTTTAGTAATTTCATATTTCTTTTAGGAATGTTTTTTTAGCAATTTCATATTTCTTTTAAGATTGCTTTTTAGCAGCTTTCTGTTTTTATTAGGATTGCTTTTCTTTTCTTATAAGTAGATGTTATGAGAAAGTTGAAAGGAGATTAGAAATTTTATGAAATTGAATTGAGAAGTTCTCTTTTATTTCTATTGTTCCTAGCCGGACTTGGGGGTGGTTAGCCCATTGACGAATTGCCCATCTCTGGGGTGGGTTAGGACCAGATTGACGATTTCCCCATCTTCAAACGTTGCCTTTTAAGGGGGGGGCCAGCCTGTTGACGAATTGCCCATCTCTGCAGTGGGTTAGGCCCAAATTGACGATTTTCTCATCTCAAGGTGGGTGAGGCCACATACGTTGCCTTTTAATGGGGGCCAGCCCGATGACGAATTGCCCATCTCTGGGGTGGGTTAGGCCCAGATTGACGATTTGCCCATCTCGATTGAGGTGGGTGAGGCTACATACATTATCTTTTAAGGGGGGCCAGCCAGATGATGAATTGACCATCTCATGGTGGCTCAGGCTTGTCATGCAAGGAGCTACCCCTATACCGGTAGAATCCCGAAGTTTGTCCAGAGGGGCGATCCCACGAGATGGGTTCCCTCACTTAACTGGAAATATTTCTATCCGAGGTAGGCCTAGTCTCCTTCCTAAAGAAACATGGAGTGCAAATCCCAAAAAGGGCTTGAGGGAAGGAGCATATATATACATTAATAATATGAATAATGCCAAATGATACTTTAGCATTGGATTAATTTGAATTTCCAAATTGCCGGATCATCAGTATCAACAGAGAAAATCTACTGCATGAGTATGACACAAGACAGAAACAGATTCAACCTGAAAACTCCTATTAAAACCTATGCTATAATAATCAAACAACCTTATAAAAATTATCTAAGATAGCATTATAAGACCACTTCAAAATGGGCCGATGTGTCTAACGGAATCAGATCTCTGGTTAGAGATTTATAATGTTCGATTGATAGCTCACCCACTCACCCGATCCTAAATCTCGGTTTACCAAACCCGACTCAATAGGGAGCGAACTAATTATCCGTTTAAGCCACCTCATTCTCATTCTCTAATCGTTGTTTTGTTGTAACTATGATAAAAAAGAAGACTGGTATTTTGGTAATTAACACAAAATTAAGGGATACGTTTATGTTTGTAGCTCCCACACACAAATGGTAATTGTCTGTTGGTGTCGTTTCTGTTGGACACGTTAAGAACACTGCACATGGAACCATACGTCCTCTAAATATCTATCTGCATCCCACCACCTGAACTCAGATCCTTCAACATGCAAAAAAGCAAAAGAAAAGCAGAACTAATCATCTCCCAGAAACCAATGCAAATCCTTCTTCCTTCCCTATCAATTCTTTCCTGTTGATGGCAACTACTCAGTTAGGGTTTTCCCTTCTATCTTATATCAGTCATTATCTTTCATACATTGTAACAGTTCAATAAGAGATGACTATTGTTACAGTAGGGGTTATCAACTTTCTGGACGCGGATCCTCTGTTATGTAACTCCTGTGGTGTGAAACATCAGCGAAGGTAAAATTGTAATTTTTCCCTCACCAGATGTACTTTATGAGAGCAAAAATTTTTCCCTTATAAAGGATTCAGGCCACAGGCCACCCCACAGGGGTAACATCACAGAGGATCCGGCTCCCAATCTTCTTGGGTCTTACTAATACAATACAAAGTTAAATTTTTTTTTTCTTGCTTTATTGGAACTTCATATATTGAACTATACAAGTAAGTTCTGAATTCCTTTTAAGGAAACTGTCCACTAACTTTTCTCTTTTTTTTTCTTTTTTTTTTTTTTTTTGTGAGTAAGCATTGCTTACTTATATAACCATTTGAGCTTGTGGACTAAAGAATGCAATGCAAGAGGTAGATATTGAAGAAGCAATGCAAACCCCTCTTCCCTCATATCATTTTTACAATGTTGTTATCAGTGATTCACTAGTGTAGTCATGCATTGTAAATCTACCAATACTACCTTGTTGTGTGAGTCCCATAGATAGATGGACAGAAATCCAGCTAAGAGATCACAACAATAGGCCTGCATGAGTTAGAAGAAGTACTAGCATGGTCCCCTCCCATACGAAACCCTTCATCATCCTCTTCACTCTCTTTGAAAAAGATGCACAAAAATCTTATAACCATGAATTCAGTGCAGAGAACCCTATGTAAGGTATCCATGCAACAAACCCTAATGAGCTTTTTCCTGACAAGTGAAGTAATATCGACCAAGATTCGGATAGTTAAGTTGGTCAGACATAGTGTGTGGTGGACTTGATCGGGGAAGGTAGGGTCGTTAAAAGTTATGCGTGTAGCAGCTGGTTTTGAGGTTTAGTCCACTTCAGTGCATGACTGCATGGGCTCGTATTCCCAGTGCATGGGCTCGTATTCCCAGTTTCTCCATCAGTTATCATTGCTTCCTCTTATCCTCATCTGCGTTGGAGATTTGTTTCTTCTCTTTTTTTTTTTTTTGGTAGGAATCCTTTCCTTCATACATAATCAAGATGAGTTTTTTTTTTCCCCAGATGACGCGCCATTGGAAGATTTTGCCTACAGCTTCACATCCAACAGCTTTTAGAGTTTGATCTAGGTTCTTGTGGTGATCATCAGCTTTGCTCAAGTGTCTGACTTGGTCCCACCTTTTTGAAACATTAATTTTTAGTCTAGCTACCTTTGGTTCAAACCACTGTATTAGAAATTGGTTCAGTAGCTGGCTCGGATGTCTAATGATGAGTTATTATGGTTGGCAATGGTTCAGGTTATAAACAGGTTTAGTTGGGTCGAGGTTGACCAATTAAGAAAAAATGAATTTATGTCAACTTCATGAACCCAGACCCAGCCCTCAAAATTCCAGGAGGTTTTATAATTAACTTTCGAGCTCATAAGAGTTTTGAGACATTGGTTCAGTAAGGTTGGACCATTACCTAATTATTAAATATATAAAATAAGTAATAAAATTAGAATTCAAGGAATAAAAGAAAATAGAATTTATGAAGGTAAGAGCATCTGAAGCTAAGCTAACTGCGGTTTTATTCCAAGGAAAATCTTCCACTTCTGAGTAAACCACCGGTTCTGAGAAACATATATAATGGTTTACGTGATCAAACCAGATCACATTTTCTAAAACAGATTGGTCAAACCGGGTTAGACCAATAGTCCCGTTTGGCTTCCAAATTACTGGCAAATAAGGGGCAACACCATCTCATGGATGGCAATTTTACAGTCAAAATTTTAATATTGAGACCAGACCCTTTAACTGAGCTAGGTTGGGTCAATCCTTAAGTCGAGCACAATATGTCCATGACATGGAATTAAGCATCCAGCCCATCCCATTTGGTCATAAGATGTTGCCCATACCTGTTTAACTGGACCTCACATGGACAGTCTAGCAAACCAATTAAGCCAAACACAGCAAATTTCACACACACACACACACACACACACACACACACACACACACATATATATATACATACAAAAGCTATATTACACACTTAAATGTTTATACCTGTATACATAGTTTCGTACAACCCCACTACATGATCATAGCAGCTAATACTTGTTATATATAGTAAGACGCTTCGAACTTGGAAAAAAAAGCCTTTATAGATTTATTTTCTAGTTCTAAACAAACTAGAAAGATCCTAACCTAATAAACATGTATAAAAGATCCTAAAACACACTAAACCTATAAAATACCTTTTAAATGATACCAATTTGTAAAGAAATTTTCTTATTCAAAAATAAAAAGTACCATATTACAATGCCCCCATTACTGTAATTCAGATTGGATCAGCTCTTGAAAGGTCTTCATAGCAAAAGCAGGAAGAGCTACTAATAAAACTATATTTTCAGTCTCCTTACCCTGGGAAAGGTAATGAACTTCATAAGATGTCAATGATCCAAGCATAACTTGTGTAGGAGCTCCCCAACCGAAGTCAGCATCATATAGAGGTAGCCTGGAAACTTTGCTAACAAAACAAGAATTTTTTGCTGCAAATTCTTTTCTGTTAACTTCAAAGTAATCGATGTATGATTGAGCATAAGATTCTGTCACTAATTCAATAGCCTCTTGTATCAATTTGACTGCAAATGATACTGGTTTTTGAAGTAATTCACCAGCATTGCAATGACAACATGACAAGAGGAAGCCATTGCCAAAGTACCCTTTGGGAACAAATCCTTTGACTTTGTTTCGTAGGTTAACCGGAATAATAAGCTTCACTTTTTCATTTGGCTCCACCTTAAGTGCCATTGTTCGATAACGCCACATCATTGCCATAACCAATTCAAAGTTTGTCGGGTACTTTGACAAATCGTCACAAATAGTTGATTTCAATCGATTCAACACTTTAGGATGGAAGCAAAAGGACGAATATACCCATTCATCTGATTCTGTTATCTTGCAATATTCACCATTTTCCTCAGCAAATTCATGATGAGGGAACTCGATCTTAGGAGGTTGTCCGGGTCTGATAATACTTCTGTCTAGAAATGGAGGGAGTGTTAACGCTACACCCCTTGCAGTTTCACCCCATGAATTCATGAACTCTCCCAAGGATGTTGCATCACTTACCAGATGGTTCATTCCTACTCCAATAACAAATCCTCCACACTTAAACCTCGTCACCTGAAGGATCAACATGCCATGATTAAGTATAAAAATGGATTTCATAAATACATGACAAAGACTATACATGTTTCTTACCTGCACAGTCAACGGAGGTATCTCTAACTCATCTTTTACTCCATCAATGAAATAAACAAGCTGCTTCACTAGCATAGGATTAAAGATGGTATCATCTCCCAAAACTTCAATCTTCTCTTGTACATTTGCTTCAACAAAAGGCACTCCTTCTCCACTACATTTTATCATAAGCTTTCCTTTTAAATCCTTAGTAACACATCCTGTATATGGATAATAGTCAACCAACACCTTAGCCAAGGAATCTTTGATCACGTTAAAAACATTGTCATTTCTTCTCCTTTCATCTTTCTTGAAGCGAAATAGAACGCTTGTTAATAAACACAAATTCTGGTCCAAATTCGATAGAAAATAATTGCCATTGCCATTCGGAGTTTTCGCTATAGAATGTACTAACACAGGTTCAGACTTCTTTGCTATGAATGATTCATTTGTGCTAGTTGAATCCTCCAATGTGCTGTTTCAATTCACACAAAGTTAATCCATCATTATAAAAGAAGGAAAAATCCGGAGTTTATGTTATTTAGACATTTATAACTATAGCATATATATCAAATTATTTGCTTTTACATTGGCAAAATCTACTTCATTTATCATGATCTCCACTTTTTTTTTTCCTTTTTTTCTTTTGTTTTTATGATTAAAAAAAATAAAAAAAAAAAAGAATACAGAATCTTCAAAAATCATTATAAAAATAGGGTCGTGCTTTTATATGTCCTATAGAAAAGACCTCATGTGTCGACACTTTGATCAGAACTATTAGATCATATGATTTTCTTAGATATTGATAGAAACCTATTGTATAATTGACTAAGCGTTGGTTTCATATTTGAATCATTCAACGTGTCAATCTCTTATTGAACTGCAAAGGGATGCATGATCCATTAAGCAGAGGAGATATTTCGTAGAACAAATTACCATAAAAATAAACAATTACAATTAGAGAGCTCAGGCCCCAGTATGGGACGCCCAGGTATAGAGGGATCCCAAATTTATTTTTTGTCAATCGTTTTTTTGGGTTATCGACAGTAAGAATCCTGACACGATAGAATTTGTTCATGTCGGAGTCTCTTTTTGGCAATTTTGAGGTCCAGCAACACTTGACATTTGCATGCAGAAATCTCCGGCATTGAATGAGTTGACCGAATCAACGATCATGTCCATCATGACACGATCAACTTATGGATAATTGATTAAGTATTGACTGGTTATTTAATTTGCAGGAGTTTTCCAGAGAGGAGATCTCTATCCTGAGCGAGATACAGGCACGGGTATCGTCAGTGGCCAAGCCGAACTTAGCATGTCGACCTGCAATTTGACAAAGTTGAGTGACGATGAGATACGGTCTTGTGAGTTACTTTACTTAAGTTGTTACTATAAGAATAGGATAGTTAATTGACCATTAGAGCACCAATTAACTTGGCGGTTATTCATTAGTATTGGAAGTTACCATGTTAATATGGAGTTATAGGATTGCGGTTACAAGTGAGGAGGATGGTGACACTTGTCAGCATCCTAGAGATCCTCCTAGTCTATATAAAGCCTAGAAGGGCTAAGGCTAAGGGGTGTACAAAAAAGGCATCAAGTGGGAGTAAGAAGACTATCAAAATCTCTTGGCACTCCACTTGTGTGGTTTCCATTAGAGAATCCATGGCATACTTAAGATATTGAGAGATAAAGCAATTGAAAGGATTTAGGAGGCAACACATAAGACGACATCTATCTGTTCTTGAGCATCTCCCTTCATCAAATCGTATCCGTAGCATACTTTCCACGCCTTCTCGACCCGCTCCCCCATTCTTTAGCATAAGCAAATGTCTCAGGAGTAGCCGTATCATAGTAGTTTAGACCAAGGTCGGATCCAACTACCTCAATCCTAAGACAGGTGGGTCGTAGGTGTAATAACCTGAACTTTTATAGGGATTTATTTGTAATTAATTAAAATACAGGGATAATTTAAAATTTTAAAAGTTAGTTTACATGTTTGACTTTGACTACTTGTGATTAGTGGGTTGCACAATAGGAAACTAGAGTGCTTCACACACAATCATAACCCTTTAAGTTATAATGTGTGACTAAGATAT
>JAUPMG010043904.1:0-14147 GCA_031762675.1 Pachysandra terminalis | reverse complement strand
GTCAGATGTCCTGTCACTATGAAATTAATCCTAGAAAGAAAGATATCTAATGGTTTCCTTAGTGTAAAATGGGTTCTATTCTATTTTACCAAAATGCTGCACAGAATTCTGAAAAATTCATTTTACATGATCTGACTGTTATAAAACTTTGGGGTAACAGGGCTGTTAGCCCCAATTCATAAACAGCCCAATAAATTCATCACATGTGGCAAGTCGAACCGGTTTCTTATGATAAATTTTTTAGTGGGAAATTTTAAAAGGTGGGTTTTGATTTTTGAAATGCCAAATATTCTGTTTTTAATGGATTCTCCAGAATCTATAACTTACAGCCCTGTTATCCGAGCATTTTCCAACTTTAATGAGCTTGTGTCATAGGAACACCTGATCTTGTTCTGTCTGATTAATACTTGATGTTTCTTGCAAGTTCCATTTTTCCTTTCTTGTTATTTTTCATTCTTTCCTTTTTTCTTCAAAAGCAACGTAAACTGTTAGACTAGACATTTTACCGACAACTTTGAGATACGAAGAAAAAGAAGCCCTACATTACCTTTCGGTTTTCTTACATTAATAAAACTCCATGTGTTCATTTTATTTGTTTTATTTTTGTCAACTCCATACAAACATGTCATCTTGTCCCATTGTGGGAGATTGATGTAAGTTATGATATGGCAGCCTGATAAAGGTGCACCTGTTCCGAAATTTGGGGAGTGGGATGAGAGCAACCCTGCGTCGGCTGATGGGTATACCCACATTTTCAACAAAGTGCGCGAGGAGAAGCAAAGGGGATTGGTGAAGGTACCAATCCCCTCTACTGAGTCATCTTACAATGCTCACAAGCAAAACAGCAATTATGATTTAAAGGTATGAGGGTCCCCTTTCCATCAATATCTCCTCGAGTAGTCAAGACTTTTTTTGGGATTTTTATGGTGTATAAATCTTTGTCTTTATTTCTTGCTTTCCTGCTTCCAGAGTTGTTGCTGCTTTCCATGCGGCAAAAAATGATTTGTGACTGTGGATGAATATAAGCTATTTGGGACCTGTAAATAGCTTTGAAGGTTGTCTATAAAGAGCAACTCTTTCCAATTGCATTAGAAAACACATTTCTTTTCTTTTACCTTTCTTTCACTCTGATTTACTCTACTGTGTCCCCTTAGAATTTCCAAATTATATTTGGTGAATGAAACCCAGATGTATATTCTTTTATTATCTTATAATATGTTGTTGTTTGATACTCTCTTGGGATCTTTTGGTTTCTATATTAATTTCATTCCTTGTTTTCTTTCCAATTTCCTCACTAGTAGGAACTATCTGCAGTAACATTGGAACCAAATGAATGTTTGTATATCATACAGTTGGCCATATTTCATAAGTAGTTGCCCAAATTTTGTTTAGGCTGCGTTTGGTTGGCTTATATAAGTGCTTATTTCAGCTTATAGCTTATTGAAGCACTTTTAAAAATTTAAAAGTGTGTTGGTAACACCTAATGGGTAAGTGCTTACCCATAAGCAGTAGAGGAAGGCTACCCATAAGGAGAAGCTGTTGAGAACAGCTTATCACTTTTGAGGAAGCTATTTCTAAACTTTAGTAATATTTTCATAATACCTATTTTACCCCTAAACTTTTATAAGCACTTTAATAAATGTTATTTCTAAACTTTAATACTATTTTCATAATACCTATTTTACCTCTAAAATTTCATAAGTACTTCAATAAATGTATGTACTAAACACTATTTTATCCAACTAAGCAGTTTATTGTTGCTGTGGATAGTGCTCCCATCAAGCCACTTATCCAATGAGTGCTTATCCAAAAGCATAAGCCGGGCCAAACATAGCCTTCTTGTCCAGAGTATAAATGAATTGATAAACTATTTTAATACAATGTCATATGAACCTTATGGTTGGACACCGGGGTCTTGTATAAATCCGACGGGAAAAGGTCTTTAATTAATTAATTTTTGCCCCTTTTTAACTGTCAAATGACCCTATTATATATATATATATATATATATATAATTTTGTTTGAAATAAAGTCTTTTTTTATTTTTTGGTAAGAACCACCAGCAATAATTCAGATTTTTTTTTTTGCAAAATTTGAGTACGTCATAGCTTCTCGTAAAAGGCACACTGAGACGAATTGATTGTTATGCTGCACGCCTTCAGCCAACCTTAGCTCACATTGCTACAAACTTTATGGGAGAGCCGGGGTCTTATCGGACCCCCCCGCAATAAGGTTCCTATAACAATTGAATAAGATGTTTTTTTGGCATTTTCTTCATTCTTCCTAAAAGTAAAAAAAAGAAAAAAAAATTAAATCTAAAAGCTCACCACTTCGAATCACGATGTTGCTGCAACCTCGAGACTTAGTAGCCTTTCCCTCCTCTGCCTCGACTCCTCAAATTTACTTCCAAGTCCAAAAATATTTATGTTACTAATTATATCAAGTATGGAATGCAATTTTAGCAAAATTAACGGTAGAGGTGAAGCAACGTTAATTGAGAATCAAGAGATTCCTAAAGCAATAAATTTTGCTATTTTGGATCAATTATAGATAGAGAAAAAGATATTAATGAAAATAATTAGAGCTGAATGGCTTAAGTGGAGAGGCACTTTAGAATGTTATACGATTGATATGTTTCACTCAAATTAGAAGAAAATTTTTATTGGACAGTCATTAGGCATGTTATGATGTATGGATCAGAATGTTGGGCAACAAAGAAAAAAACATATGCACAGCGTAAGTGTTGTCGAGATGAGGATGTTAAGATGGATGTATGATACGATTGATAAAGAAATGAATGAGAATATCATAGAGCGCCTAGGTATTGCCCGAATAACAGAAAAAGAAAGTTAAAGATGATTTGGGCATGTAAAGCAAAAATCTGAGGAAGCAACTGTAAAAAGGTGTGAGGAGGTATTCGCTGAATGATCTAAGATGATGAGAAGTTAAAAAGGATTTGGATACCCATAATCTGACTGAAGATATGAGACGGGTGAATAGAATTCATGTTGCCAAAAAATATTGAAGAACTTTAATTTTGAACTAGATAAGCGTATAAAAGAACAAAACTTCAATAGCTATTATATTCTTATCATTTATTAGGGGTTTGTTAAGTTATTATGCAAAAGAAGGTTTAGAAGGAAGGCAACTTGCCCCTTTCTCACATAGGACTTCATAGATAAAGGATTTATTATGGGAAGTCCTATTCAAGTTTTTTGAAGTTTTAAGTTCTAAAATCCCTCTTCAAAATATTTTATGACATTTTTACCCCAACATGAAATCCCACGGACTAGAGGCAGGCAATTAAACAAATTGAAAACGTGCACAAATTTTATTTAACATCCTTGATTAAGTAATAGTTTGAATTTTATCAAAAGGAGAACCAAAAGAAAAAAAAAAGGAAAGAACAACCAACCACTAATAACAAATTTTTAATGGTTTAACATGTATACAAAACGAATTGTTGTTGTTGACTGCAATCTAATAAAGAAGATAACCAAGTATCCCGGAGTAACACCCGTATAATAATTTTCTTTGCTTCTATCTTCCTACAAGTTTCCTATGAAATAGGTCTTCTAATCTAAGCAAATCTTTATACTAAGATGTGATAGAAATCACAGTCTTCAATGTTAGACTAGAGACCCTTATTCCCAAAATATAATTTTTATCTACTTTCTTCCATTAAGAAAGTAGTTATGAGTGTAGTTACTTAATGGGATAAAACTCTCATAACTTGTCACATCATCTACTAATGAAGTTATGAGTAGTTACCAACTTAATTCTAACTACTCATGTTTGAATCCTTTATGCACATGGTAACTATCAAGGAGCTGATGTGGCATGTGGGCCATCAATCCTCTAAGAGATAAATCCAACAATCTCCCATTTGGCTCGTATGACATAATGCACAGGATAGTAGATATAACCACAAATAATATAGAGAAAATTACAAGGAGCTGTCTCATTAATATTTTTTTGGACATGGCGCTGCTTAAAATATTCATAATGACAATTGGGTGCTTATGTTAAAAAATAGAAAAAGAGTGAAAATTATAGAATAAAAAGATAAATATACCCCTAAAGAGTATTAATTTGACAAACCTCATCCTCTGCCCTAATACTCTTCATTCCTAGAGCCTTACAACTTGAGCAGAGAGCCAATCCATTGGTGATTTTGACAATAGAGTAGGAAATATTAATAGGCAGCTCCTTGTACTTATTCCAAAACAAAACTACTCTTCTCAAATCCTTTCTCCTCTTTCTCTTCCCCGTTCTAATTTCCCTTCTCCTCCTCCTCTTCCTCCGTTCAACTTCCATTCTAATCTCCAACAATTACTCTCCGGCGACGGAGACCTCTGAATCCGACTAGGATACGATTCCTATGACACCTATATACAACGCCAGCTCCAGAAAACCCTTAACCCAAAACTCAGAAAAACATGGACCACGAGAGACCGAAACCGAAATATCCAAGTATTTGCCAAATTCTTTGAAGAGTGGAAACAGAAACACCTCCTCTCCAACGATTCCAAGGCGTTCTGCATCTGCGCCAGAGTCAGGAAGGAGGTCACCGCGTTAAGACGAGTTGGGGTGTTTGACTCAGTCAGAATCAACCTGTTTCCTTGCCCTTTGTAACGAACCTTCAAAATTCAAATTAATTGAATAAAGAAACTCAAACTAAACATTGTGGTTCTTCGAGGGAACCGTCCTCCATGCACACGTTATTGGATTAATTGATACCTTTCCATTCCATAAGCAAAGATATTTAAGGATAAAATCCTATCAAAACAGCCCAATCTTATCAAAACATCCTATTGGGAAAGATAAGAATAATCCCATTATTCTAGGAAACAAAATAACCTATCTTGAGGGGATAAGATATCTCTTAAGATCCCTTACTTCTAGACAACGACTAACAGCATCGTAGATGCTTTATTTGAAATTCAAATGAACTAATCAATCGTTACAGAATCTTCACGCTGGCTCAACATCATGATTCGTTGTAGAAAGTCTGTACCATCCTACGTGAAAATGCATTCATGCTTGGCTTGCATGCATGCATGCATTTGTTACATGAGTTGTAGTCATGTAACAATCCTTTCCCCTTAGAATGAGCTTGTCCTCAAGCTCAAAGATTACAGTCCTCCCGGATCCCAAACAACAATTCGAAATGCTTGCATTTTTGAGAGTTTCTCGTCTAGTCTTGAAATATGATGAAGAATTTCAGCAAGAACTTTAGTTTGGCATTTGTTGGTGAAGATTTTAACTAAAATCAGATTGTTGCTATCCACGGGATTGAACAAGTTCCTAATAGTATTTTTCCTTGACTGCTCTTTCCTTTGACGAATCAACTTGAACTTAGGTTTCAGATGTCTAATTGAAGGAGAAACTCGGTTGTTATTCTTTTTCTTTATAAAATGCCTTCTCTTTTTCTTTCTGACGAGTCTTTTGCCATTAATAACTGCTTGGTTAAGATTCTCAACATCTATACGAAGAAGACAACTTTGGAGTGAATTAAGAATCTCCATCTGTTTATCAAAACCCCTTGCCATTTGTTCAAACCCGTCCTGCATACTTTTCAGATCCTGCAAAATATTGGTGAAGAGTTGTTGCATCGTCAAATCAACAATCTGCTCCATCTCTTCAATCATTCCCAGAACTACCGCTCAGATACCAATGTAACGAACCTTCAAAATTCAAATTAATTGAATAAAGAAACTCAAACTAAACGTTGTGGTTCTTCGAGAGAACCGTCCTCCATGCAAACGTTATTGGATTAATTGATACCTTTCCATTCCATATGCAAAGATATTTAAGGATAAAATCCTATCAAAACAGCCTAATCTTATCAAAACAACCTAGTGGGAAAGATAAGAATAATCCCATGATTCTAGGAAATAAAATAATCTATCTTGAGGGATAAGATATCTCTTAAGATCCCTTCCTTCTAGACAACGACTAACAACAACGTAGATGTTTAATTTGAAATTCAAATGAACTAATCAATCTTCAGAGAATCTTCACGATGGCTCAGCATCATGACTCGTTGTAGAAAGTCTGCATCATCCTACATGGAAATGCATTCATGCATGGCTTGCATGCATGCATTTGTTACGTGAGTTGTAGTCACGTAACACCCTCCGTTGGTGGCGGAGGGAGACTTCCACCACCAGCCGTTCGAGAACGGGACTTTCGACTTTGAGTTCAACGTGTTTGACCACGTGTTGTATCCGTGGAGGTTCGTGGGCGAGATTGAAAGGACGGGTGGGGTCTATGTGCTACACGCGGCATTATCACGACGGGCTGATTAGTACTCGGCCAACGACCTGTATAGTGTGAGAAAGTTGATGGTGATGTTCCGGGAGTCGGAGGTTGTTCATGTCCTGAACGTTGACGGCTTGGTTTGGACACCGAAGTTGTTTTCAGGAAAACGAAAAACGAATGAACGGTTTTGATTTTGTTTCATTCTTTTTTCTGTTTGTTATTTCATTGATCGCAGCCGTTGATGTTATAGACTTTCTTCTTCTACCATATGATTGTGGACGCTATCGAAAGAGAGGACGAAGCGACCGTCTTGGGTCAAAGTAGCAAACACTTTGGTCAATTTGTCAAAACCATATTGTAATCGTAGATTTGGTCAAAGTATTATGGCCATGATTCAACATTTAGTAAGCTCAATGGTTAAGATTATTAATATTAGGGTAAATTACAGTGACACCCACGTGGATTTGTCATAATAGCAACAAGTACCATAACTATAGAGTAGTTTGGCCATTTATTAGGGTAGAAGATGAGGATTGTCAAATTAATATTTTTTAAGAGCATATTTGTCTTTTTATTCTACTGTATTAACCCTTTTTCTATTCTCTGACGAAAGTGAAAAAATAGCATCCAATTGCCATTATGAATATTTTAGGCCGCGGTACGTCCAAGCAATATTAATGAAGCACCTCTTTGTAATTTTTCCAATAATATAATTACCTTAATCTTCTTGGTGTGAAAAAATTGTATACCCGCATAAAGAGTTTCAATACATGAATCATGGTGGTACATATTCAACTGAGTGAATACTCCATTCCATGTATTTTGATGTAATTGATTCTCTCTAAGAGAGTGCCTTATGTGCCTTTTATTTCCTTATGAATGGACTTCCTATAAACCATTCAAGGTCCAACTTTACTATCACAATAGACTTTCGGTCACCTGTAATACTTTATGTGCACAAAAAAAATGGATGAACTAAAAATATCAACCTTCATTCTGCAATAACTGTTGGATTTATGTGATGGGTCAACCCGGTTAGCTCGACTTGTTTGGGTCGACCCGAGTCCCCACTTAATGTCACATTCCGGATTCTGTGGCACGAATCTCTATGCGGGTGGCACGAATCTTGGGGTGAGACCTTCGGGTTCCAACCATGGAACGCGGATCACCACATCAGTTACCCGAGAATAAAAGTAATAATAACTACTCTTATTAAACCATCAGAGTGCGGAAGCAATTACATAAACGTTCATGACTTCAGAAGAGTCTCTACTCTCAAATATGATCAACCACAATATGAAAAGGCATAATTCAGAAATTTCCTAATCTTATTACATCCATAAACAAAATCCATAATTAATTCCATATGTAAATACTAGGTCAGAAATGAAGAAATAACAGCATCTCGCCCAAGTCCACATCCATCATCATCCCACCTCATCCTGCAACATGACACGTTGCGTGAGCTTAGATGCCCAGTAAGAGTCATAACTGTCATCCATCTTCATGGAATATCGTTAGTCCAAAAACCAAATACAACAATCATACGACACAAGTAAAAAGGGGAAAAATATAATCATTATCGTATATGAATAAGGAAAGTAGCAAGTATAATGGATAATAAATCACAGTGAAAGATGGGATGAGTGAATGCTAATGCACCATGATGCTCACTACAAGTGATGCACACACATAGTATGAATACAACTAATGCATTTTCTAGTCCGATGATCAGTCGGTTCCAAGTTACCTCGGCATCCATTTTACTACAGCTGGACGATCTTATCAAGTAATAACAATTACAGGGTGATAAGTCATGAATTACTACATATTAAACCCTTAATCACATAACTTATCTGGCATTTTCTTATATTAAATTCTTCATTATATACAAAATTTTCCTATTCTCTTTTACCATTGCATTATATTTTAATTGTCTCATTTACATCTAATTTATTGATGTAGAGACAGTTTTGGAGACAACCTCTGATCAAGAGAATTCAGACCAAAGACGGGTTGGATCAATCTCAAAAAGAACACAATCAAAAAAAAAAAAAAAAGAAAAGAATAAGACAAGCCGATCAGGCCCGTCGACTAAAACTGCCAACTATACTCGGTTTAACCCAAGTCGCTATGAACCAAATGTTTGATTTGTTTTGAATAAGGGCATTTTTGTCATTTTCCTAAGGAAAAAAGGACTGATTTGGAAATAAACAAAAAAAGTCAAATTGTTTCATAAAGACAAGGACCAAATTGGCATTCCCTTGATTGCTTCAATAAAAAGGGTATTGTTGCATTCTCTTCAAATAGGAATTCAAAGGGCAAGGACCGAATTAGTGGTTGGAAACAAAATTGGAATTAATGGCTAGAAACCAAATTGGGGAGGAAGAATATTTTTGGAAACCAATTTGTCTGCAAGCACCGATTTGGAAGAAAAGAAAAGGCACCCAATTCAAAGAAGAGCAAGTCGAATTGGCTCAAGGAAAAAAGACTGAATTAGAAAGAGGAGGAATTGGGTTGATCAAGGGAGGAAATTGATGTTACGTCCCTAAAAAATCTGCAAAGGTGGAGACGTGTAGTGCATGAGTGGGGTGGAGCAGTTGGAGATCATGGAGTCTATTGCTTCTTCAGTTATGGGTAAGATTGTAATTATCTAAAGTCATGGGGTAGTGGGGTAGTTATTTGAATCTTGTTATTTGTTTCTTTATTTAATCTCGTCTCTTCCAATGTAATCTGAATCGATCATCATCAAGTATTGTGTTATTGTAAAAAGGAAGGCTCTGGATATGGCTGAAGGGATGAAGTAGATTGCAGATGTGACAATACAACAACTCTTCACCAAAATTTTTCAGAATATGAAGAGTATGGAGGACAAGTATGAACAATTGGCAAGGGGTTTTGATAAACAGATCGGGATTCTTAATTTTCTCCAAAGTTGTCTTCTTTCCATAGATGTTGAGAAGCTGGACCAAGCAAATATTAATGGCAAAAGACTCTTTAGAAAAAAGAGAAGTCTATTTGGGAAGAAAAAGAATCACAAGCAGATTTTGGTTAAGCTCTTCATCAACAAATGTCGGACTAAAGTTTTTGCTGAGATTCTTCATCGAATTTCAACACGGGACAAGAAACTCTAGAGAATGCAAGCATTTTGAATTGCTGTTTGGGTTCCGGGAGGACTGCAATCTCTGACCTTGAGGAAAAGGTCATTCCAAGGGGGATGGAATGTTACATCCCTAAGAAATCTGCAAAGATGGAGACGTGTAGTGCATGAGTGGGGTGGAGCAGTTGGAGATCATGGAGTCTATTGCTTCTTCAGTTATGGGTAGGATTGTAATTATCTAAAGTCATGGGGTAGTGGGGTAGTTATTTGAATCTTGTTATTTGTTTCTTTATTTAATCTCTTCTCTTCCATTGTAATCTGAATCGATCATCATCAAAGTATTGTGTTATTGTAAAAGGGAAGGCTATTCCCTTTAAGTTAGCCAAGTTATTTCTTTCAATCAAAAGTCACGTAACAACCGAATTGGCTAGAGGGCCAGATTTGGAAAGAGAACGACATTGGCTGGAAGAAGAAGTAAGAAACCAGCACGGTTGTGTAGTTTTGGCGTGTGGAATTAGAAAGCAATTCAAGAAACCGAGTTGGCTATAGGACGATCAAGAAGGAAGAACATTAGTTTTTAGAAGTTTTTTTGTTCAGTAGTTCTATAATAGAAATGACGATTCTCATCCTTCTTCTATACCTTTTTCTGTATTTTTTCAAAATGTTTTTTGGAGCTTTCTTCTTCTTCCATGGCAGTCTAAACTTTTTGCAAAGGCTAGGGGTCAAGTTCTCTTGTAATTGGTATGAACGTTTATTGTAATTCTTCTTGATTTTATTAAGTTATGTTTGATTGTTTATCTATTTTGATTCCTTGTGATGAATGAGTTCTTCCATACTTTTTATGAGTTCAATCATGTTTTTCTCATTATTAAGAGGAACTTCTCATGGTTTTTAATAGGAATCTAGAATTAAATTGAATGGGTTTTTCTAAAAGTATTCTAGCCACATCGTTAACCATGGTTACGAAGTGTTCCTGAATTATTTTAGTTCAACCAAATCAAAGGTCTTCATAGCAATCAAATATATGATATTTTACTCAAGTTACAATGAATTTCATGCCGGTTTAAGGAACTGCCTCAATGCCTGAGCATTCTCATCACTGAATTTAATCCTTTTATTTATTTTTGATCCTTTAAATTTCTTTTTAATTAATACCAGTATTTTTTCCACCATTATATTTGTTCTTTAATCACCTTTTGTCTTTGATATCCGTGCTCTCTGTGGTTCAACCTCGGACTCACCAAGAATTATATTTCTTCGAACTCCTACACTTGGGAGTGAGCAAGCACAAGGCATTCACTTTAATACAGCTGAATACTACTCTCGTAAGTCCCACGTGTACATCGTATTTTGTAGGATTTTCAACCTACCGGGCTCAATTCCCGTAGCTATTTCATATTGTTCCTTATGCATAACAATGCATGGATGGGTCACTCTAGGACCACTCACCATAACTCATAGGAATCCTCGCAAGGAACCCTACAATTCCACCTTCATACTCACTTAACATTTCACATCATCCTAGTATCCATGCAAATTGCATTAGGATTCCCATGATAGTCTCCATCAAAAACTATCCACGCACTCATACATGCGGATAATCTGCCAGTAACCATCATAAGTATCCTATTCACAAATCAGTAGGAGTTCCAGTGATAACACCATTCAGAAGCTACCCGTGCGCCTATACACATGAATAATCCGTCGGGTATCATCACAGGTATCCTTTTCACAAATACACTTACCTATTAGGTCCTTGGTTTATAATATAAATCATGTAATATCAAACAAGTCCAAGAACTTCAGTTCACAACCTAATGTAACTTCACAAGGTCTATAGTCCAATTATTAAACAATAGAGTCAAAACCCCCAAATTAGGTATCTGTCGGCAGGTTGGCCGGTGTGCCGGTACCTACCGATGGACCTCCTACAGTGTTGTGTAGTCCATGTCGGTAAGTTGGCCGGTGTAGGTTCCTGCTGAGGGGTCAATGGACTAAATTCCTAGATTCGTCCCGGAAGCCCAAACTCGAAAATCTTCAATCTGGTTCAATCTGAAATCATGTAGAATAAATAAAAACTATTAAAATCATTCCTAAATCGAATCAAAACATGTTAAATCGTCATTTAACCAAATCAAATGAATAAAACATACTTTTAACATCACATATAATTTCTACCACCTGATCTCACGTAAATCAATTTGGAATCATGTAAAAACATAATCAACACCATTCAATTCACAGTCAAATAAACGCAACTCAACAGATTATGAATCATCAAATTTAAACAATAAAAATCATGTTTTTGGAAATGATACACACGAGTTATAAGTTCATGCATTCAAATCGGAAAACAATCACAATATTCCACGAGAACTATACTGAAAATGAGACTTACTGTAACGGTTTAGATATTCGATAACAAACGCTTTCTCTTCCTTTCTCTCCTTCCTTTCTTCCTTTTTTCCTTTTCTCTCCTTCCTCTTCTTCTTCTCCAAGCAAGATGACGGCTAGGGTTTTTGTTCTCTCCTCTCCAATATCTTTCCTAGTCTTATTCTTTTTATAGAAATCCTCCAAATCAGTGCTCTACTAAGAAGGAAGGTGAGTGAGAGGGATAAGAAAGTTTCCTTCCTTCTCTCACCTTCCCAACCCACGACAATTACACGCAACCCATCTCGTTCAATTTTGAAATACATATTATAAAATTCAGTACTTCCTTTAAAGTTTATTCTAATTACACTATAAGCACACCCAAATCATATATTTTAACTAAAAACGACTCTATGCTCTAATTAGCTTATAATTAATCAATTTAAGTCTGGATTTCATTCATTTTGATTTAGTTCATTTAATTAATAAAAAATTAATTATTATATTTAATTTCGGGTTAGGGTCACTACACTTAAATGGACGTCCATGTTTGGTGTGAGACCAAGTGTGACTTGAACTCCATCTCCTAATAAGATTAGGAGATAGTCCTAAGTTGAGTAGAGTTGAGTCTTCTATAAATAGAAAATTCCTCTCCCCAATCAAGCAACACACGTTTTGGGTGAATCTAGCCCTAGATAATCTGTTATTTCTTATTCTCTTCATCTACTTGAGATCTGGTTTTGCTATTGAGATTTCCATACAAAGATCTGGTCGTTTGAGTGTGGGAATATTGTATGTGGTTCTAATAATCACATATTCTGACGTGGGGTGTTTTTTCTGGTTCGATAGAGATCTTCTGCTGCAGATTCGAGTTCGTGTGCATCGAGATACGTGATCTGGGTCATCAACAAACTTCATTGGTATTAGAGCCGTTGCAATTCATCTTTGTTGGATTGAGGTATGTCGAGAAAAATCATCTAAAAAGCAACCTAGTTGCTGTTTTTGTAGAAAACAGCATGCACAATACTGATGGTGATCGGGGTATAAATAGACAGATTTACGCAGCGGAAATTAAAATGAATTTTATTCCCCGATTACCTTTCCCTGATTCCATCCTTAATAATCGTAAAATAAATAATTTTTAATCGAAAGCAGTCAATTACCTTTGCCGTATGCTTCAGTCTCTTAGCTGGTTTAATCCTGAGACGTGGTTTCTGAGTCTGTCCAAAGAGTGGCACAAGTGTTCCGCCTCTAACGATATCCACACGAAGTACTAACTCTGATCGGCAGATTTTAGGTTCAATTGTATCTCATACAATTACCGAAAAATCTCTAAGGGAGGTAGGGTTTGGATTCCTATAATAGTAGGTTTCCAAAACCTATTTTGGCAACTGGTAACCATCATCGAAGAGAGGGGCATCTTTATCCTTTTATATAAAGCATAGGGTTAAAACCCTAGCCTCCTCTTTTGTGTTAATTGCACTTTGACCCCCAAACTTCTAAACAGTTTGGCAATCCTCCCTATTCTTTGTAAAAGACCATTCTGAGTTCAATTCTTCTTTTGTGTGTGACCCATTAGGTTCATATCAAAAGTTGGACTGTAGAAATAATTAATCAATTAATTAATTAATTAATTAAAACTTAAACAATTCCAATTTTACCCCTATAAAGAAACAGTTTCTTTACGGCATTCCCATTAACTGTGGTTAATGTCTACCAACATGCCATAGCCATATCCAGTTGATAAGAATTTAATCCGGAGAACCTCCTCAGTTGTAATTATCATGCTATTCGATCTTGCTATCTTTGTGATCCCGAAAGAACCAATAGGGTATGGATAAAAGTCAAAAACCCTTAGTTCGATCATATGTATTTGATTGATAATATAATTCATCTTGTAATACCAATTGGAATCTCATCCCAATCATCACACTGCCCTGGCTAGAGACTTAGTTTGAATTATATTAAATCAAATCACATAGGACATATCCCTCTTTGGTGAGGGAGATAGATCCTATCTTGCATACTCGCGTGTTCACTTAGATGTTTCACTATACCCAATGAATACCTTTGAAGTGTCATAGTTCGAAAACAACACTTACTATTATTAAAGTATAGCAACCCATCTAAATGACCACCTAGTACCTCAAGCCTAAAGATCAGAAGGATCATCACAACTTAGATATTCCACTTTGACTTTAAGCAAAATTACCATATGGAATATCAAGGATGATCACTCTCAAGCCCTTACTACAACTTAGTAAGTCCCCTAGTGGTTGTTCTAGTGTCTCATACTAACGGTTTTGAGATTCACCGTTCTCTAAGAGAAAACACCCCACAAGCTAGTCTAATCGAATCGTCGAGTACCAATTCAACAATTCTGAACGACTAGGAACATTTAGGATATTGGTTA
>JAUPMG010043893.1:0-14147 GCA_031762675.1 Pachysandra terminalis | reverse complement strand
CTTTCGCCAGTCAGATGTAGGTAGTCTTCTTTTGGTGGTTTATGTAGATGACATTGTCATCACAGGGAGTGATACCTTAGGCATTTCATCATTGAAAGATTTCCTACAGAGTCAGTTCTAGACCAAAGATTTGGGTCCTTTGAGATATTTTATGTGTGTGACAGTTGCCAGAAGTCGGCATAGGATTTCTTTGACACAGAGGAAGTATGCGTTAGACTTGCTGCGTGATACATGGATAATTGATGCCAAACCATCGGATGTGCCAATGGTTCCTGGAGTGAAGTTGTCACTAGACGAAGGAGAGTTGTTTGATGATCCTGAGAGATATAGGCGCCTGGTTGGGAAGCTGAATTATCTTGTTGTTACCCGTCCAAATATTGCATTCCCTATTAGTGTGATGAGTCAGTTCATGGCAGCCCTGCGAGTTCCTCATTGGGATGCACTTTTGCATATTCTACGGTACATTAAGGGCACTCCAAGAAACATCAGTGCCAGAATTCTCTTTTGCTCTTCAGCTACTTCACATAGGATACAATGCTCTAAGCCCCAGTTGCTCGTCCAAGTTGTCAGTGGGTCATGACCTTGGAATCAGCTCTGTTGCTCATTAGTTGGTTCATCTGGAGTCTGTTGCTCTCAGCCTAAGACGGATCCTCACCAGGCAATTGTCCAGCCTGTCAGTGAGCCACGAACAATGAATTAATCATTATTGGTTCATCGGTTTCTTTCTATTTTTAGTTTTGTTGATTTCTTTGATTTTTGGCTAAGATTATGTTATTGGTCGGAGATTAGATAGCTGTTATAAACTCTGAGTATTAATATGAATTTCTAATTGGTGTGATATTATTTTATCTGAAGGATCAGATAAACTCATTACAAAGGAAGAACCCCAACCTTTGTTAATCACCTAGTCAGTTGCATCAGTTATATTTGGTGATCGATTGCATGACCGATTGATCTGCCAACTCAGTTGCTCGGTGTAATTCGGTGCCTGGGGTCGAAAGTTCAAAACCTTACTTGGACTCTAATAGTCATGGCGCACCTGCACCCATAACCAAACGGCCAAAAAATCTTATAGACTAATATGTAAATTTAAAATATAATTAACGGGTCTAACTATCTTTCCAAAAAATTAACTATTTCAATTATTTCACTAAAGGAAATACTGAAAAATACATATAATAATTGAAAGAACACATCATAGATACCTGCAATGCATAAGCTATAGCATATATTCATGAGAACACAATGCTCACTTTTTGAAATTATTGGAAATTATTTAGTTATTAATTAAACTACTTTTAGTTGCATAAAATTAATTAGTGTTTTAGCCATAAGCATATAATATCATAAAATTATTATAATTTGAAAAAAATCTTATGAAGATATAATATGTGAGACTTTATAAGGTAATTCTATTCCAATGTTATGATATGATTTTGAAAATAACAATTAATTTTAATCTTAAAATATGTCAAATCTCGTGAAAAGTAATTACATGATATTTTCTAAAGTAATTCTATTATAATGTTGTGATTGGTTCTTTTGTCTATCTTAGATCAGTTCATGATAACAATGTGTATCTTTGTTTCTTAAGTTTTTTTCCATAGCATGCATAACTGATTTTTGTTATATTTTGAGTTTTTTGTTTCTTTCTAGATTTAGTAGGTCTTGAAGTTCCATTAATTTCTTTTTTTTCTCGATTTTCCTATCTATTGGTAAAAAAAAATGCCAAACAGAACCTTTTGATCCAAGTGAAATTATCAAAGAACACAAAATTCAAAACCATGTGATGACAGGGAGAAACCTTGACTATGTTCTATGTCCTTGCTATGATAGTAAGTTTCAATGAATCCGAATCCAACTAACTATTTAACATATCGTTCGCCGAGTCTATTGGCAAAGAAGCGTTAGTAACTTAGTATTATAATGACGTTAATTGGGCTAAAGTAGTTAAAGATGGCTCAAGGAGATTCTCTAACTTCAATGTTTCAACTAGAAATTTCACAAGTTTTGTTCTATTTTATTTTATCTTTTGTGCATGTCTGGGGTTGATTCGAGGAGGTTAAAGAAAGGACCAAAGCCAGAGTTGGGTCTTTTTCATCATTAGATGTGTCAACCACAACTTTTGGACATCACGCCTGTGGCAATTGCAGCCTATAACCTCCTCATCAGGAGACAACGTAAGTACCATTTCACCTGCTACCTCTCAAAGGGGTTAGTGTAGATACCATCTCACTTGTGACTTCCTCAATGAGAGATGTGGCTTATTCAATGGGAGGCAAAGCAGCTACATCTTGCCCAATGGTTGATGGTGGAACATTCTAAAGGTTTAGCTGGTTATTCATTTTCACTATCTTATAGGGCCAATGAGTTGGTGGATCCCTTGGCCAAGGGATTTTTATAAAAAGCTCATTGTACAAAGGGTCTTCTTTGTTGTAGCTTCAATCTGTTCTTATACTTGTGATAATACTGAATATTCATATATCAGGACCCAAACAAAGGCTATTTAGTCTCCATTGTTTTCAGAAATCATCTAGAAAGGAAATGAGGTCTGAAGAATGTGCAAGTTAACTTATTTTTCAAGCCCATTTTGGGTGTGCTTGTAGGTGAATAAGGTATCTGTTAGTGTTATGACATTTTTTTTTCTTCATGATGTAAACAATGCCTCTTGGGTATGATGTCATGAAGTTAGAATCTGTGGCTACAAACCCTAGCCAGATCGTGTAGTTGGTATTATTTTAGCTGATTTTTAATGTCTGGTAATAAACCTTTTTCTTTATGATGATCAAGATAAAAAGTTTATTGGCGGTATAAATTCACATGTGGCCATGATTTTGAACCCAAATATCTGTAGAATAACCCAGTCCTCACAACTTATAGTGTATATTATTCCAAAATTGATTCTTTATTTCAAGAGCCTGCCGTACATATATACACACAAAAACATATACACATACATACATGCACAAACAAACATTCTTTATATATATTGGGGTCAGCAACACATATCATGTTCTTCCATTCCATTCTCAAAATCCAACAAGGCATTTTTTTGAGGATCATGATATATACAACAAACACACACACACACACATATATATATATAATAGTGGAGAGAGAGAGAGAGAGAGAGAGAGAGAGAGAGAGAGAGAGAGAGAGAGAGAGAGAGGCACACTTGTATACTTTTTCATTTCCAGCGAAATCCTTGTGAACTTAGTTGTGTTCTTTTGGTTGCAGGAAGAATGTGAGAATGTGCGTCAAAGAGTTAATGATGGCCTGCTTAATAGGCCTACTGTTGTAAGTATCTTTTCCACAAATTGCTTTGTCCTTCTTCTACTTTCATTGATCTGAGGTAAACGAATCTGTAACTTGGATATATAACTCCCTTTTTGATATATGGAAATTGTTTTCAACTTATATTGTTATTTGAATCGTTACATATTCAACTTACTGATTAGGATTATGATTTTTTTATTATCAAAGAAATCCCAAGAACCCTCTTTGGCAATATTATACACATAAATGTGACTTATTTTGTGGTACTGTATGAAACATAAGCATTAACCTTAATATCTTTCTTATGATCACTAGTGTTTTCTTTCCAAGCTTCTAATGACTGGCCTGGAAATGATTTTTTGAGCAAATACAACTTATCATAGCTCAATTGCTTTAGTTGAGGCCATAATTGTATAGTTAACCTTGTTGAAGCTAAGGTTTATCATTTCTTCCTACCTGGAAAAGTCCTTTTTGCTTGTCATTTTACTATCTAGGAATGCCTTTCATTAAAATTCAATTTAATCTACCCTTGATGCCAACTGCGTTACTTTGTCAAGTCTAGCTGTCATACTCATGACCCTGGCTGGAGTAGGAAATCACCAGAAGAAAAGGTGATCTTGAAATTTCCATGACTAAGTATGTTGCTTCTGTTAAGCGAGACTGTCTAACAAACTGATTGCAATTGGATTGTACACCATCAAATGAAAGCCGTATTTGATTCTTCAAATATGCAAGATTGGACGGCATCTGTGCCTTCAAAACTCACTGTCATAAAAAAAAAAAAAAAAAAACAAACAAGAGTAATAATCTCCAGTGTAAAAACATAGAATGACTTAATCTAGTCAAGGGAGGATATAGAAGCCTTACTTCTTGCCAAAAAGATGACAAGAAGACCCTGAAGGATTACATATGCAGATAAATTTTTTATTACCTAAAAAGAAAAATATAAACTGTTATGGTTTGTGAAACCTAGGCAGTCCAAATTGTAATGTCCTTTAGATATGTGAAGCGCAAAGAAACTTCTATGAAGTCCGAGGAGGACAATCGAATGCATGCAAAGTTGGCTAGGCTTTCAGCTGCATGATTTGCTTCTCTGAAAATATAATATACTTAGTACTGTAAGGTACTTAAAGCTTGTTGTGGACAGTTCCTATGGTACCAGATAGATAAAGGTTTGGACAATCTATTTAGGGTATCATGTTGGAATTTTGATTGAAATATCCCTCCATTTTGATCGATTTCTTTATAAATACATTAAGGAGAATAAAACTGCATTGTGATATAAAGTGTATATTGCAAATCTCGTGATATTTCATGATGGGGGAAATAATATATATTTTCTATTCCATGACTTATTTCTTCCCTTGATGATACACGATATCAAGCTATATATTTTGAAATTTCACGACATTTAAAACCATAGTGTATTGCTTTTAATATATTATATTACTATCAAAGTATAGCATGGCTCAAAATTCTTAAAATATCTAGCACCCAATGTAGACTGTTTCTGGGTCAACATGACGATCAGTTGTGTACCTGATCAAAACTTGAGGTGTTTTGTGCTATAATATGACGTTCCTCCTTTTTTCTTGGTAAATAAATTTATTTCAATGCTTTGGTAGGTGGAGCTCGAACACAAGGTCAGAAATTTGCATGAAGACATCGTAAAGCACGTATGTATTTCTGGTCCTAATGAAGATTTAAACATTAACAAGTTGCCTATGCTATGTTTTATTCTTTTTATTCATAATAGTGTCAATGCATGCACATGTGTACGTGAGGGAGGAGGGTGGTGTTGGGTGATACTATATTTGAAGATGTGCTGAACAAAAAGTTTGTCAGGACCCACCTTTTAGTTGGTTCCCCAAATCAGGGATAAAGTTAAAATTGTTTTAATCATCTTCTTTTCTCATGGCCCTTTACATCATCTAACAATCGCAGAAATAAAATCTATTTGTTTAGTCTCTATGGTTATTTTTTCAGCTGTGTTGTGCTACCTGCTAAGTGAACCCGCAATCAACTAATATTACTCCCTCATATGTCCGAAGTGTCTCATTGTCTCTTCTTTTGATTGCTGCAGAATAATCGAGCATTCATCTATTGTTTTTCTTTCATTCATTTGGTCTCTATCCCTTGATTTGTCTTGTCTCTGCTGATATTTTTGACACTATATGGACAAATTGGTTCCAGAGAATCGTTAAAGAGCTTGCATTATTACAAAACCTCATTGATCAAGCAAATGAGAAGGGCTGGCGCAGAGAATATCCTTTTTGTGCAAAAGGGAAGTCATGTGAGATGACCTAGGATATTTCCTATCCAAAAATGAGTTTGACCAGATGACCTAACTATCGGATAGTAGCATTATTTTCAAGGGTAATGGGCAATACCTCTAAATAAAATCATGTATCAGATGGATAGAATCATCTAATTTCTTCTACTTTGGGCCTCAAATTTAAGTTGAAGACCGTGGATGGATGCCCAAACCCTCTGTATGTGTCATTTATGGTGATGTAGCACACTAAATTCTTGGTTCTCTTAAGAAACCTTTTTTTCCTTTGCACATTTTCATTACTGAATACTTGTGGACACATTTTAGTCATTAATATGTAAGTTGAGATGTGTTCTTTATGACTTGCATAAAATAAATACACAAACAGAGTTGGGTTTCCTGAATCCTAGATCAATAACCTATATCGTATTACTTGAATAGGATTGTAAAGAATCATTTTGGGCCATGAATCAAAGTGAATTGTGGGGCTCGCTATACTGCCTGTATAACCAGATCAATAGCTTATGAATAAAATACTGGCAGAAATGCAGTCATCAAGTGTTTGATCAATTGTTCTTTCAAAGATGATCAGGGAATAATTCAGGCCATAAACAGAAAAAAAATATTAATTGGATAATCAAAACCATCAAAATGGCACATCTTGGGTTTTCAAATATATAGCAATTTGATAATGCATGTGACCCTGATAGATAAATACACAATGATGTTGCTGCTAGATAGGAAATGTTCTGTCATCCATGGTGGGATTTCTCTGTGTTTTGTTCCACTTAATTAAAAGATTATGTGATCCTTGACCTGCTTGGGGTTCTACGCTCGGTGAATACCTGGAGAGAAGACAGCTTCTTCAGACCCCATCCAAACAGTTGCAGTTGTTACAAGAAATCCCAAAAGTAGTTGCAGATGAAGAAAGAGTGCTCGAAGCTGCTCAAGATTATAAGGAGGATATAAAGCAAGGAAATGATGTTTCCCCAAGATCAATCCTTGTAGGAGCTTGTGAAATTCCTACTGATGATTTCAAAGGAAATGGAACTGAATCCTATATGATATTTGCTAGAGCAGATGCTGCAGGTTTGTTAAGCTCAAACTCTCTCTTTTCTTTCTATTTAAGTATTCATTTGGAATATCTGAATCTATTGTCTTTAATTCATATCGGAGTTGGAGCTATCTTTCTACATAAGATATTTGAAAGAATAAAAAGAAGGTTTTAATGAGAGGGATACTAAAAAGCAACACACCTTTGAACCCCTACTAAAAGAGAAGAAAAAGATCAGATTCCAGTGTAACATAATTATAACATAGGATATATCGGACGCTTCTCCATATTGAGAGTTGGTGTGGCAGACACTTTGACAAGACAAGTGTCTACCTTTATATATATATTGTGTTATTATTGTGTGACCACTGTCAAATTATCACTTTCCTACTTATTTGGCAATTTATGATTTCCAAAGAAACATTTGTTATACAGCTTATCTTCCACGCACTTAGTTTTCGTGGATTGCTATGCCCGACACCCATTTATCTGTGTTGACATTTGACACTTGTCTTTGTGTCTACAAATCAAAGATTAGCCAACATTTTTATTCTCTTTTTGCTGGGTTGGAATGTCGGTTTCTCCAACATGCTTTACTTTCTAGCATCCCTATTTATGGTCTAGATTTGCAACATTATTGCTGCACATGAAAGAAGATTTCATGTCTCAGTAAGCGTAGTTACTTGGTGTGATGACCAGATATCATTTTATTATGTGTGCTTTGTATATATTTTTCTTGAGTTGGCTAGGACTGGTGAGACTTGGGTTTACCACATGGTGTTCTCAATGGAAACCGGTTGCAGTAATAAGTGAGAATGGGTTGTCATGAGAAACATAGCAAAAGTTACTGGTTGCCAACCTGATGCAATCCTCCTTTTTAAGGTTTGGGATCGACAATGTACAAAGATATAGCAATACAAAGCAACATTGACGGAGTTTCTCAAACTTCTCTAAGCCAGGCCCTAAAAACTCATCTTCTTTTAATTATCCTCCAAAGGAATACCTAGGAACCTATTAAGAAGTGACTCAATATTGCAACCTAAGATATTTACACACCTGTTTAACTTTTCTAACTCACATTCATCAAGATTCACCCTCCTTAAATCCCAAACCTTAAAACCATTGATAACCGACTGACAAGGAAAACTTTACGCTCTAATGCTTATAAAAATGTTAATCATCGGAAAATTATAAATTAGACACCTTTATATTACTCTACAAATTTCAAAATCCCTAATCATGCTAAAACCCTTTGCTTTCCCCAAGCATCTACTATGGACATCTACAAATAAAGTGAATAAGAAAGTGACCAATGGAACCCCTTGCCTAATGCCTTTAGATGATTAAAAGAACCTTCAAGAACTCCATTTACTAAAAGGAGAAGTCATAAGTGGACGTTCTAACACAACTATTAATCCACCTTCCACTAAATTCATTTGAATCTATTGCATGATCCGAGATTACACTTCACCCTTTCATATGTCTTTTCAAGATTGAGCTCACAAATCAAGATCAATGACCCTTCTTTAAACCTCAATGGTAAAGTGTTTGCTATGATTTTATATAGACTACCTAGCAAGCTAATCTGTCGGAAGCTTTAAATTTTTCTTGCACCTTGCTTCTTAGGGATAAAAGCAATAAATATCTCGTTCATATTTCTATTCAATGATCCTGTTTCCTCAAACTCTTTAAATTCATCAATAAGATCCTATTTAACATCCTAGCACTTGTGATCGAATGCTATCGTGAATCTTTCTGGACCTGGAGCTTTTTTCCGCTGTAGTTCTCAAACTGCCCTCTTAGCTTCATCATCCTCAAAAGTCCAAGCTTCTAACGTGGTTCATTACACCTAAAAAATGGGCTCCATATCAACATTCCTACAACACCAGATCGTATTTCGATTTTACAGCTTGTAAAATTCAACAATCGAATCTGCAATTCTTTTGAAGAAGAGGTGCAATGGTTAGGGCATGTTGTCATTCATCGTTGTTTCTATTGTTCCAGCAACTAGGTGTTAACCATGAGGAGTTTGGTTTGTCAATATATCATATAGGGTCAATTTCAATTGGTAATAATATGGAAATTGATGTTGACAAATGGGTAGACCTCAGCGCAATATTGGGTTTATTTTGTTGGGTGGATGGAATTGTGTTGTATATCTTTTTTAAATGATTGGCTATGGTGAAGGGCAATGGCAAGGAGATTCTCCATTCTACGGCATGGGAACAATGGGGGTAAGTGAGGTTGCTTGGATGCTCCAAAGGTTCTTTTTTGTTAATTCCCGATTTAAGAAGGGGTTTTGACAGGATTGAGGGATGGTTGAAAGCAAGAGTTTTCTTAGGGGAGTATAGAGGTTCTATTAGAAGGGTATGTAGGGAAGAGGGAGAAGAGATAGGAGTGGCATGGGTTGAACTAAGAGGAGAGGGGTTGTGTTTTAGTCAATTCACAATGACGATTTCCTTCTAGAGTATCAGGGTCTTAAAGATCCATCCCACAAAGTAATAATGAAAAGGGTGCTGGAGGAGCAAAAGGTGGATTTAGTGGCACTTCAAAGAATGAAGTTGGAATGGCTTGATTACAAATTGGTTTCAGAGCTATGGATTTGCAAACAGGTGCAGTGGCTTTATCTTCCTTCTAGTGGTTTGATGGGGTGTTGGTGTCAGAGAATATTAGAAGGTGATGGGCTTTTCCATCCCCATTCCTTTTGGTAATGTTTGCAATAATTTTGAATGGGCTTTCTCAGCTTTCTATGGTCCTCGTAGTACAAAGAGGGAAGCTTCTTGGGTGGAGTTGGGGTGGCAAGAAAATGTAAGATTCCATGGATATAGGTGGTGGTTTTAATATTACTAGATTCGTGGCTGATGGGAAATAAAGAGCATACAATAACCTCTTCTATTGGGATATTCTTTTTTTTTTCTTTTATTCTTTTTCCCTTCTTCACAATGTCAGTATTCATGTTTGGGGTGGACTCTAACCCAAGTATCTAGTATGACCACTATATCTTACTAACCAAGTTGGATGGTAACTTCCTACTATGAGATCATTTCAGAGTATAATTTAGTTGACCTTCCTCTTAAGGGAACCTTTTATACATGGCATAATGGTTGGTTTCCTTAAATTTCATTTTGGATCAATTTTTGACAATGATGGATTAGATATCTCATTGGACTGTTGTCATTTAGGGTCTAATTAATATTATTCTGATCATAAGGTGCATCATCAATTCATCATGGAGGATAAATTGGAATGATCTATTATCATGGAGGATCTTTCTAATAGAAAGTTGTTAATAAATCCGATGGCTTCTCTATTGTGTTTAGAAGAGATCAGTTGGAAAAAATAAATCAAGGATTACTTGGTTCATGGATGGGGATACAAACAAGAATTTTTCTTTGTATCGTATTGGTTAACCGAGAGTGGGGAACATGATTTTGGTGGCCTTTATTCTATTCAACTTGAGCATGGCCTCTTGGTTGGAGACATTTTATGGAAGAGTTAGTGTCCGTTTAGAGAGAGTTAAGAGGGGATTAAAGCGCTAGGGTCCATTTGTTTCCCCATTGGTTTTATTTACTCGTGTTGGAAGGTTGTGAAAGATAATTTCTTGTCATATTCATAGAGTTTTATGTGAGAGGCATCTTGGTCTCCAGTTTAATGCCCCATTTTTATCTCCAAATATATGGGACTATTGAACAGTACAAAGCTCATCTTGTTGCCAAAGGATTTTATCAGTAACTTGGTATCAACTTGATTGAAACCTTTAGTCCTGTTGTCAAGCCAATAATAATTCAAATGATTCTCTCTAGTACCATCTCTAAACAATGGTCTACTTATCATCCAGGCATAAACACGACTTTCTTCACGGAATTCTCAACAAAAGAGTGTACATGGTAGTTTGCATCATCCTATGGTTACAAGATTTCAAGACAATACTCGTAATCCCGAAGTCTCATTCACCACTCGACATGCTACACCAACGACTTTTCGCACTACTGTTAGTCCAGATATGCCCTTAATTTTTCACTTATAAAGATTCATTCATTGCGTCCATAATAAGGAATTTCTGGCCAATATATAAAACAAGATCTTGTTTATTGTTCTTTGCAATCCTTCCATGAATGTAGTCAGATATCAGTGGGTATTTTGAGTCAAACGATGGATTGATGGAACCATTGAATGGTAAAAAGCTCGTCTTGTTGCCAAAGGATTTCATTAGCAACCTGGTGTCAACTTCACTGAAACCTTCAATCATTTTGTCAAGTTTGCAGCAATGTGAATGGTTCTCTGATTCTCTCTAAACAGTTGCTTCTTTGTTAACTGGATATCAAGAATGCCTTTATTCATATCGATAAAAAAAGAAAGAATGCCTTTATTCATGGGTTTCTTAACAAAGAACTGTTCATTCAAAGACCTGCTAGCTTCACTTTCCTTCCTAGTCACCCTTCTCATGTCTATCACCGTCACAGGGAGATCTATTGACTTTGTTAAGCATAGTAGGCTTTGTTTCACTACTTCATTACCTTTCTTATGTAGAATGGTTCTCTCAAGGCATAGCAGAAGAATCTTTGTTTGTTAGTCATTCATCTATAGGAACCGTTGTTCTTTTACTCTCTATTGACAAGATTGTTCTCCAAGACTGCTTCTTCCTCTCTTGAGGCATTTATTCAATTTTGGCATTGAGTTTGGACTAAAATACTTGAGCAACATAAGTTTCTTCTTGGTCGTTGAATCTCGTCACACCTTGGGTGTTCACCTCACTCAAACCTAGCACACCCTAGACCTTCAACTACACTTTAAACTTCTGTTCATTCCTCCCATTAGTTTGTAATAAAGATCCATACATGGTGCATAACACTATACCATCTAAAGGAGCATTTGAGGAGTATTGTATCATTATCATCTCAAAAAGTGATTTGAGGAGGAAAGCAAGGGGAATTGATTGAATAGATTTAATTAGATTGGGATTTGTTCTTAGATAGTGGATTAGGTTAATTCCGTTTTCTATATTTCTCCTTTTGTATTTGTTCTATTTAAACCCTAATGGCTTCTCTTTGTAATCACCCAAGAGTTCAATAGAAATTGTTTCTCTTTATGGTGTCAAAGTGGGTTGATTTACCTCTATTTATGTTCATGTTCCTCATCATGAACATAAAATGCATACACTTCTAGTTGTCTACATAATAAAGGTTATTATGGCTTACAATGACTGTGACAAGTAGCTTTGATGCCTCAATCAAGATGAAGTGAGATACTCTTGGATTTATGCAATATTGGCTCTCCTCTGTTCCTTTTTTTTTTTTTTTTGATAATTAATGATAAAGATATTATTAGGAGGAAGACTGTTCAAAGAAACATGAGTCGTCCCAAAGGTCACTCTCAAACTGAAAAACCCAAAAAGAAAACCATAGGAAACAATCCCATACCCCACCAAACCCCACATATATCCAACAACAGGAAGTACTCTTACCCTCCTCCTTCAATCAAGCTTAACATCTCTAGAATAGGAACACACAAGAAGAATGACTCTCTCCCAACTCCTCTTTTAGCCAACCTATCAGTTGGGTCATTGGCATCCCTTAGGAAGGTTTTCTATGTCGATGTCGCCAGGTTGACCTATCGATATCTCGCCAACATTAGGGAAGAAAAGGGAAATCTAGGGGAAATGTGGGGTTTTTGATTGTTTTTCCCCCAAGCTTTAAACAATCCTAATTAGTGTCTAAATACATCATAATACATCAAAATATGCACAAACAAATGCCTACATATCAAGGGACATTGTTTGAGGGGGGTTCACCGACTCGCTATGGGTGTGCTAGTTTTATAAAAATTGATGTGATATGATCTGCTTAAGCTATACTCTCATACAGTTGTGCATCTCATAACTAAACCTATGTGAAAATAAGCAAATAAGATACGTACCATACCAATTTAGTTAATCATAAATTAAATGACAAACTGAACAAAGTTAAACCCAAACTCAACAGAGTAAAGTACAATATTGTAAAAAAATTCAACAAACTCATCAATGTCAGAAAAATACATCAAGATAGAAGAAAGATGGCAACAAAACACAATAAAAATCCCCATAGATCCAAAGTGAATGACGAGCAAGCTTATTATCATCATCTCCGCCTCTTCTCTGTCCCCCACTATAATACATATGCTCCACGTAACTGCAATACTAGGTCCAGGACATCAGCTGATCATACCACTCCATGTAATGTGAGACATATCTCTGGTAGTCCTTAAGAGTCATATGCACCAATACCCCCATGGGGTGGTATTGGGGGTAATAGGTCATCACGGTATTGATCGTGATAGCCGCCGGCACAACAGAAGGAGGGTATGCATACTGCTTGCTCACTCCCAAGTGCAGGAGTTCAAAGAAATATAATTCTCGGTGAGTCCAAGGTCGAACCACAAAGAGCACGGATATCAAAGACAAAAGGTGATTAAAGAACAATTATAATGGTGGGAAAATTACTGGTGTAAATTTAAAGGAAATATTAAAGGATCAATAATAAATAAAAGGGTTAAATTCAGTGATGAGAATGCTCAGGCATTGGGGCAGTTCCTTGAACCGGTATGAAATTCATTGTAACTCGGGTAAAATATCATATGCTTGATTGCTATGAAAACCTTTGATTTGGTTGAACTAAAATAATTCAGAAACATCTCGTAACATTGGTTAACGACATGGCTAGAATAACTTTTAGAAAAACCCATTCAATTTAATTCTAAACCCCTATTAGATACCATGAGAAATTCCTCTTAATAATGAGAAAAACTTGATTGAATTCATAAAAAGTGTGGAAGAACTCATACATCAAAAGAAATCAAAATAGATAAACAACAAAACATAATTCTATTAAAATCAAAGAGAATCACAATAAATATTCATACCAATACAAGTGAACATAACCCCTAGCCTTTGCAAGAGACTTAAGCTGCCATGTAAGAAGAAAAGCTCAGAAAAAGTCTAGGGAAGAGAATGAATGCTCCCCAAAGTTGAATCCCCCTTTTTATAAAAGAAAACAGAAAAATAAATCTTCAATTCCTCCTTTACCGTCCAAATTTCAGCAGCGACTTGTGGACTAAATTTGGCCTTCAAAACGTGCAAATTTGGGAATTCTTGTTAGAGAGACGACTGTAGTGCTTGAAATCAGCTTTCCAAAACATCCAGCCTTTCGTCCATCCGAATTTTGAGGAGGGAATTATGCCCAAAATACTGATCGGTGGTCAGATTAGACTTTCCATATTTTCACAGATTTGACTTTCCTAAATTTCACCCAGCAGCTTCTTCATTTGTTTCTCTCTTTTTTGATTTGGTGCTTGAACAATTCTTCCTTCCCAATTTGATCATTCTTTCAATTCGGTTCCCTCTCTTGAGAAAATTACGAAAAACACATTTTCAAAACACAATCAAACCCTATGACGAATTGGGTTGAACCGGCTTGGTTGGCGGGTTTGGGTCGGTTGGCCTTGGTCGGGTCTTCAGCTTTATTCTTTTTTTTTCTTTCTAATTTTATTCCTTTTAAGCTTGATCTG
>JAUPMG010043882.1:0-14148 GCA_031762675.1 Pachysandra terminalis | reverse complement strand
GGATATTTGAGATTGGTGAACTAATCAGGTATTGACACGTGTTCTCTGTGATTAAGTGTTAATCCTCATTTTATTTATCGATTTTTACGATCAACAGTACCTGTCACTTATTTTAGTATTGTTTACATGGTGCTATCCGATTGGTACCTCTTAAGATAGAAAAAGGATTCAAAGAGAACAGCATTTTAGAGTTGTTTACTTGGCACCATCTGATTGGTACATGTTACAAAAGAAAATGATTCAAAGAGAGAACAAGAAACAAATCAAAACACACATAACAACGATTTACGTGATTCGACCAAAATGCTTACGTCTACGTATTCACATCAGATTCTATATGTTCTCAAAAGCTCCAAAAAAGTGTTCTAAGGACAATGACAAAAAATATGATAAATACCTTATGCTTATGCTTGGGGCTAATAAAAAACTATATGAAATTACTATTTTACATCAGTCTCTCTAATACTATTGACAAAAAGTATGATAAATACCTTATGCTTGGGGCTAATAAAAAACTTTATGAAATTACTATTTTACATCAGTCTCTCGAATATTATCGACAAAATAGATGGCTGCATCATCAATATTTTCCGAATGTCTCAGCAAGATAGCAAAATAGATGACTGAATCGTCGGTACTTTTCGAATGCCTCAGCAGCGTCATCCCACAAAATATCACAGAAGATTTGCTTCCCATCAAGGTGTAAAAATGTGTAGTTGATTACACATTACCCATACCAAATCTCATGGTTTCCCACACCAACACTAATAAAAAAGACACAAGAAAAGGCTTTGTGTCGGATTTAACCAGAACGTATCCAGAGCTAAATCAGGCTGGACAAAAAAGAAGCCATCAATTCACATCTAAATTAGGGTTTCCTTACCATCCATCTTTTATTTTCTTCTGGAGTACTTGTCTTTATTTCTTCGTTTCATAAAAGAAGTAATGATAATGGCAAGATTGTGTGAGACACACAACCCCTAGAAGCAGAAAAATAGTAGGGAAGCCGGAAGAGAAGCAATAAAAGAAAGTTACTTTTCGGTCCATCTAGATGGTCTCTCTTCAGTAGTCACTTTGGTCCATATATTATCCATCAGCTGAAACAAGCCAAAAGCTGCTCTTAGTTGTTGATCTAACTCAGAAGCGTCCAAAACCAGTGTAGCCCCTAAACTAGTACATCAACAATGACAATAGGGTCTACAAAAAAAAAATGGACAAAGGAAATGGTAAGTCCTTATTGCAAAGAAAAAACGAAGAGAAGTTGTTTTCACACCATGCATGCAAGAGAACTTGTTTTTTGGTTTAAAAACTCTCCTATTTTTTTTTTTAGTGCTTTGAAAGTAACAGCACATCGTTTGTGATATAGCCAAAATCAATCCAATATTTTGTTGGAAAAACAATAAAAGATCATAAGTATAAGTATGAAGGATTAAAACAATTTGTATTATTGATTAATAAGTTTCAAAGAACGATCGCGTTCGCTTTTTTTTTTTTTAGTTCTTCTTTGATCAAGATTGTTTTTCTTTGTTTTTAAACATATAAGCATTAGGGAGCTCACCTTATATAATAGTCTTTTATTTTTTTTGTAGCTTTTCAATACGAGACAAGAGAAACTCCCAATTATCGATTTCATTTAGGAGTTATATGATATGATATGGTTCATGTCATCGAAACAAAATAGGTATTTATCATAAACGATTTTGTTCTAAAAGACAATCACTTAGGCTTCATTTGGATACTGGATTTTGTGAAAAAGATAAATAAAAGACCGCTTTCCTGCATACTATACATGTTTTGATACACAAAATGTGTGGGTCGAACAGAAAAATATTTCAGTCAAACTAATTTGAATGCAGAAAAATGGCTCTTTTTATTTTTTATTTAAAAGAAAAAAAATTTATAAGAAAGGAAAAAGAAAAATGAGGAGAAGAGTGTTCTCCATCCTACCTTTCACCACCAAAGTTCCTTTTTTCCTGCACTTATATAATGACAGGCAAAATTGATATATGAAAAACTATTTTCATTCATTTCTATTAACCAAACATCAAAGTCAAAATTTTATGATACAACCAAACAGCTTTTAGAAAAATTAAATTTCACTTTACAACGTATTACCTTTTCAACTAACATTTTAAGTATACTCTTGGCATCCAAATTGAGCCTTAATATTCACATAAATGCTCCCATTTCATCCGGCTTGAATTTCTCTTTTTAAATTTTTTGTTAAAAGTAAGTGTGGCTTAGCTATCAAGTGACAAATGAGGATGAGTGTGTTTCTCTTTTTAACAAAAAGTCAGAAGATTATACTATCCTCACTTTCTATAATGGATGTATTCACCTACCACTACATATGGCCTGGGGGTATAGGTTGGAGGGTGCTAGTGTTTATAAGAATATATCCCACTCTCTGTGGGATCCATGTAGACTTTACCCACAAATATTCACCTTATGGCTGCGTTTGGCTCGGCTTATGCTTATGGATAAGCACTCATTGGATAAGTTGCTCAATGAGAGTACTTATCTACAATAACAATAAATTGCTTATTGAAGACAATAGCATTTGGTAAATACATTTATTTAAATGCTTATGAAAGTTTAAGGGTAAAATAAGCATTATAAAAATATTATTAAAGTTTAAAAATAGCATTTATTTAAGTGTTTATGAAAGTTTAGGGATAAAATAAGTATTTTAAAAATATTGTTAAAGTTGTGAAATAATAACTTAACGCATAAGAGCTTGGGAGAAGCTACTCTCAACAACTTTTACTTATAAGTAGCCTTCCTCTAGTGCTTATGGGTAAAAAAACTTACCCTATAAGCTCTACCAAACACATATTTAATTTTAAAAGTGCTTATATGAGCTATAGGCTGCAATAAGTACTTATAGAAGTCAGGCTAAACGCAGCATATACATCTTACAGAAGCCTTACTCCACAGGTAGAGATATCATTTACCACAATCTGCTACTCTGGTTAGAAAGAATCAGTTCTCTAAATTCATTTTTTTTTTATCACGTGAAACCCCCGACCCCACTTTGTGGGGATAGGGTTAAACCCCGGATACATAACCCCACCCACAATAGCTTTATATCAGATAGTCTGAGACTCGAACTTGGAACCTGCAATTCTTTTCGCGTGATTGCCAGTTGAGCTCACCCAGCGAACTTGGGGCCTCCAGTTCTTAGTTTTCAAGAAGAGGACTCCTATTATTATTTCTTAGTTTATTGCTCCATAGTTAATCTTCGACGCTTGCCCAGTTGGTTCCTCATTTTGTCTCTTTAGCTAAACCTTTGTCATTTGTGTTGAATCTCTCATTGTATTTAGGTTAGAGGACCTAATTTCGTTGAATAATTCTCATTATTTGTATCATTATGTGGATATATCTTACATGCTTTCACTAGGTTGTGCCGGGTCGGGCTGGGCTGTGCTTTAGCTTGTCCTGGACAGGTTGGGCAAACACGACACGACTTATGAACCGTGCCGTTTTGGGTCGGACGGATACTGGGTTGTTCCGACTTGTTGCAAACATGGTTTCAATCGGTCCATATTAGGATCGGTCAGGACCGGTCTGATCCCAAGCCACGATACAACTATTGTATCAAGTGGCTTTGGATCGGATTGGTCCAACTGATACCGGTATGGACCAATCGGTACAACTGGTCCAATGATCGGTCCAAAGTTTTCTTTTTGTTTTAATTTATAAGAGGAAGGGTCAAACAGTTATCGACCTAGACCGGTTTGGTACCGACCGGTACAACCTGTCTGGCGACTAGTACCACCATTCCGGCGACCGGTATTGTCGATCCGACCGATCCAAATTTTTTTTTAATAGGCAATCCAACTTTTGTATTGAATCCGGAATGGCCGATATTGCCGGTCCAGACAGGGATCTGCTGTGACCGATCCAATCCATGATCCTGAGACTTAAAACCCTGGTTGCAAACTTGTACACTACTAATCAAGGTTTTTATTCTCTGGATCCTGGATCGGACCGGTCCCGATCCCGATCCGGATCGCCAATCCGGTACTGGATTGGCCGATTTTGGTCCGATCCAACTTTTGGATCGTCCTTTGAAAAAAAAAATGGATTGGTCCGGATCGGCCGATCCGTATCAGTATCGGTTGGATCGGTTCGATCCAAAGCCAATTGAAAAAAAAAATAGATTGGTTGGATCCGCCCGATCCAGTCATTGGAGCGGACTGGATATCGGTATCGGTTGGATCGATCCGATCCAAAGCCACTTGATACAATAGTTGTCCTGTGGCTTGGGATCGGACCGGTCCTGGCCGATCCCGATCCTTGAAACCATGCTACTAATCATTAATGGTTTCCTCGTTTGATATGTTCAATCTTTTTCTTTTTCGGTAGAAAAAAGAAAATACGTTTTATTCAACGGACAGGATGTAAAGCTCACGATAGAAAAATACGATGGCGCCGTTGTTTGTAGTTTTTTTCTCTATACTAATTGTAGATGGTAGGTCCCACCCATTTGTCTTGTCCCGCTTTGTCGTCTCCAGCGTCTCTATCCACCCCCCGTCGTTCCTTAGCGTTTGACTCTATGCGTTGGCTCTTGTGCGCCTCTCCTCCTATCCTTCGCACCCCAAAACCCTCTCCTTCACTCTGTATATTTCCACTGTTTTTTATTGCAGAGAGAGAGAGAGAGATCTTTATTCGCTCAGAGCTGATACGAAATTAGGGTTTCATGGTTTTTTTTTTCTTCTTTCAGTTGCTTTGAATAGTTATGAGTAACAGAGAGCGAAGATTTAGGAAGCTTTGTGATTATTGGTTTTAGGGTTTCTTTCTTTGGTTGAGTCCTTGAAGATCAGTTCCATGACTCGGGCAAACGAAGTTAGCCTCAATGAGGCCAAGGTATTTGATTCGATTTTTCCCCCCTTTTTGGCATATAGTATCTTCTTTTAATGGATTTGGAGCTGAAAGGATGGATTACCTTATGGGTCTGTTTCGTTTTTCTCTTTTTAGGTTTCGAATCTTTGATTTTACTTTTTTGTTTGTGTTCTCTAAGTGAAATTTCTGGGAGGTTTTAAGTTCAGTGTGGAGCAATTCGGGTTGGGTTTTTGATTTGGTTTGAGGGATTTGAAATGGATATGTTGTTTACTAAAGCTAATTCCCTGTTCATCGAATCGTTTCGATTGATTTTGTTGTCTTCTCAAGATTAAGCATATTTAGATTTTCTAGGTTTTTTTTTGGGGAATGATAAAATTTTCTTTCACTATCATTCGATTAATTGTATAATAGATGCATGCAAATCTAACCCTGTTCATTGACTCGTTTCGATTGATTTTGCTGTCTTCTCAAGATGAAGCATATTTAGATTTTCTAGTGTTTTTTTTGGGAATAATTTGTACAAATTGTTTGGAGATTTCTTTCAGTTTCATTCGATTAATTGTATAATAGATGCATACAAATCTATGTAGGGTTTTGTAATCCTTAATTTAAAAGTTTTCTTAATTCTTATTCCTTGATTCTCTGTTTCTGTATAGATGGTGGTTCCATTGAATACTTGGATCCTTATCTCTAACTTCAAGCTGGCTTATAATCTCCTCCGGCGACCTGACGGGACTTTCAATCGCCATTTGGCGGAGTTCCTCGACCGGAAAGTCCCTGCTAATTCAATCCCTGTTGATGGGGTTTTCTCTTTTGATGTTATCATTGACCGAGCCACTAGCCTCCTTAGCCGGATTTATCGCCCAACACTGCCGCAGGATGAAGCTAAGCCTGGCTTTCTGGAGCTTGAACGGCCCTTGAGCGACGAGGTTGTCCCTGTCATACTCTTCTTCCATGGTGGAAGCTTTGCACACTCCTCTGCTAATAGTGCTATCTATGACATTTTATGCCGCCGTCTTGTGGGTATTTGTAAGGCCGTGGTGGTCTCTGTAAATTATCGACGAGCACCTGAAAACCAATACCCTTGTGCTTATGATGATGGATGGACAGCTCTTAACTGGGTTAATTCGAGGCTGTGGCTTAAGAGTGGAGAAGACTCCAAGGTTCATGTGTACTTGGCCGGAGATAGTTCTGGAGGAAACATCGCCCACAACGTTGCAGTAAGGGCCGTGGAATCAGGAATTGAAATATTGGGGACTGTACTACTCAATCCAATGTTTGGTGGGAAAGAGCGAACGGAGTCTGAGAAGCGATTAGATGGGAAGTATTTTGTTACTCTTCGAGACCGAGATTGGTATTGGAGAGCTTTTCTGCCTGAAGGGGAGGATAGGGATCATCCGGCGTGTAATCCATTTGGTCCTAATGGTAAAAGTCTTGAAGACCTTAAATTGCCTAAAAGCCTCGTTGTCGTGGCTGGTCTCGACCTCATCCAGGACTGGCAAATAGCTTATGTTGAAGGGCTTAAGAAGGCTGGCCAAAATGTGAAACTTGTTTATCTGGAGCAAGCCACAATTGGGTTCTACTTGTTACCGAATAACGATCACTTCCATAGTGTAATGGAAGAGATAAGTAACTTTTTGAGTTCTAACAGTTAATAGACTTACTTTACTTACAGGCAACTATATGTAACGAAAGTTCAACATCCGCGCCGGGTTATATTTTTTTCTTTTGGGGTGGTGGTGTGCAGTGTATAGGTTCCTGTAATACCACTTACTATGTTGTCAATTATGGTGGTTATGAGTTGTGTATGGGATTGCTCTTTTTGGGTCTGATTCAATTGGTTGCAGAAAGGTGAAGATTTGGTTATTTGGCGCGGTTATATATAGCAAGTGTATGAACTTTGGATGATCCTGTTTGGTGAAGTTATTCTGATGGCAGGAGCCGTTTGATGATGTTTGGCAGATCCACCTAATGTAAGCTTTCCCCTTCGAACTTCTGGCCCCAAAGAAGGTTGACATAAGTGTGGGGTTAATATTTGGTTGTCCACTCGTTTGCGTTGGTACCTGGCTAATGTTATAGTGGCTAATTTCAGAATGTGGATGGGTAAACATCCATAGTTTGTGAACTTGTATGTTATATATGTGTTCTATAAAGATCTCGTTTGCTTATTAATCGTTCACTCAATAACTTGTTTCCTTTGGCAGGGTTTTAATACGATCTGTGTTTTTACACTGGTAGACACAATGTACATAGAAAACATCGTGTAAATTTTACCGAGAAAGCTGGAAGCAGAATTGCTTAGGTTTTTAGATCTGTCATCAGGTTTTGATCGAACCCATTACATTTTTCTTATTATTGTTGAAGAATATGTTTTCCGTGTTTGACGGCAATGATATACTTAAAAGTTTTTATCGCCATACTGTACTGAAATTTATATTTTGTTCTTACCTATTGCACGTATTTTTTTCTTTTAATCAGAAGACCTATTGCACTTCAGTGAAGTTACTGTTAGATCCATTTTCGTATTATTGTTGAAGAATATGTTATCCATGTTTGACAGCAAAAATATGCTTAAAAGTTTTTAGAACCATCTTGTACGGAAATTTATATTGAGTTCCTCTACCTACCAGCATCCGTACACATGGGGGCTTGTGTCATATCCAGTTTCAACAAAGGTAAGCTGGAGAATGTTGTATCATCAACTAGGTAGATGAAAAGTCTTGAGTAGATGTATGAGCAGAAAATTCTAGTAAAAAGCTAAACTACTTTTGTGTGAAATGAAAACCTCTGAAATGTCCTAGATTTTTTGGCAAAGCAGAAGAGAACTGTTTTGGGTTCATATTGCGGAGATAAGTTTGTACTCCCTTTCAGCAGATTTGAGCATGCTTTCACTTGTTGATTCCTTCTGTGTTGAGCAGAATATCTTATATTTATTTGAATATCTCCTTCATGGTAGACTGTATCTGTTCACAAATCTCTAACTTCTACTTTAAATTCCATCTTCCACAGTAAAATTTTGCTTTCACAGGAAAAACTGAAGTGCTGTGCATTGTCAACCAAAAAAAAAAGAAAAAAGGGTAAGTGGGCACTTTCTGTTTCCCACTTTGATGCTCTGAGTTCTTTTTGTATCCCCATGTTGGATTAAGCCTCAGATTCATAACATTGGCTGCAGAACTTTTAAAAAAAATACGATCTTTAGTAATTTAACTTTGAATAGACGTATCTAATTCTATTTGCTCTTAAAGTTCAATCCCAGCCTCTCATCTCTGAATCGTCATCGATGTTGTCTTCTTTGGAAACTAATTTGATTTGTTCTTGTCAGCTCGAGCTTGTCAATCCCAGCATCTCATCTCCGAATCATCATCGATATTGTCATCTTTGGAAACTGATTTGATTTGTTCTTGTCAGCTTAAGATTGCGATTACCTGTTCTAGATTTTGAATAGTTAGGTGCTCCTGAGTAGCAAATTGAAGTATTGGATTGCTTTGGGGTGGGGAACTTGATGGACCGCATGAGAAATGACACAAGCCTCTCAAAGTTGTTGGCGTGTTTTTTAAGTGGTTATGACTAGTAAATGATAGGAACAGCTATACTTAATACAGATAAATGGAGCCCTGTTTGATTGGCTTTTATTTTCACTTCATGGGCTAGTTTGAAAATGAATTGAAGAGTACTTGAATCTGCTTTTCTTGTTTAATTTGGGTTTGTTGTGCCTGGATATGTCCATTTCTGAATGAGCTGGTGTAGGGTATTGACAAATTATTCTCTAATAGGACAGGGAGTCATTTTCATCAAATGGGTTCTGTTTAATATAGGGATGTGGATGCAGCTGGTTGATATATTTCATGTTTCATCATCAATGGTTGCATATGTTCACACTTTGATTCTTTTCTGTGTGATGATCTTGATATGTTTTGGGATGATTCTGTATCTGCAGTGAATCAGATTTGGTAGAAGGTGAAGTGGTGAAAGCTATATTGAAACATTCTCGATTGCACCAATCTCGAGGCGACACAGACCCTTCCAGAGGGGGGTATAGGTGGCTATGCTTGAGCCAATCGGTTGGGGGGTGCCCCAACATGTTCAGTAAAATCAGATGTTGAGATCAGTCTTCTGTTAGATGGATGGTTACTTCAAGCTATATATCAACCAGGGTTTGAAATTTTGCTGGCATGCCGGCGAAGTATCGTCATTTTTTAATCTGACGATACGAAATATGGAGACAATATTTCCCATTTCGGCGATATTTGGTGATATTTTGGTGAAATTTTGTCAGGCCCCCTTTGTGAAATGTTAGGCGAAATTGAAATTTAAAACCTTGATATCAAGTGGGTAACTAGGTAATGCTAATCAAAGGGTTCATTCTGGAATTGTCTTTCATGGGTTAGCCATTGAAGCATCATCTTCTCCCATCTCACTCCTAATTGCTTAGAAAATATTTGTTCTTGAAGATGAAACAGTGATCACCTTCTCTCCTTAAACGTGTATTTTACCTTGGCATGTATTCCTTTTCTGGGGATAAGCTTCACTAGTACCTGAATCTTTCTAAACATTCCAAGCCATGAATGGGCTTTTGTTTCCTGAAGCAATCATCTCTGAATCTTCTTCCCCCTTCGGTCTTCTGCAATGTATGAAGAACTTGTACGCTTCCTCATCACTTTCTCTCTCTCTCTCAAACTTCACTCATCCACATTGCTATAGAGATTGTCGTTGCCTAATAAATCATACTTTCTGAAGCTTCTGAGGGTGGGGGAGAGAGCTTCTGCTACTATGTAGTTCTTTGAAGTCTTTGAGACAAATAAGCAAAATGTTGTTGCTTCAATGACTAGCAAAGGGGTGTACATTGGGGTTCCGAGTGCCGGCCCTACACGATAAGTTCATGCCTTTTGTGCTGTGGGCTGGCATGGTACGCTTTTGTGCTGTGGGCTGGCATGGTACGGCCCGATTGTGTAAGTTAGGTTTCGTGCTTTTGCCTATAATTTGGCTAAAACTATATCGTGCTTGTGCACAGGCTGTGGGCCATGAACCCAAGCCCAATATGGTACTTATTTACAAGACCTGTCATGCCTCTCACGAATCGTGCTGTTTTTGGGCATAGACCAAATTGTGCTGGGCTGGCAAGTGAGGCTGGGCACGAGCTTGGCAAATGATACCATGGGTGTGCTTTGAAATTCGGACCGGGCCAACAAAATTGTTCTTATATGTAGATTAGGCTCAGTCCGAAACTGGCTTAGCTCGGGCCTGTTGCCATCCCTCAGTAGAAACCTAACCATTTATCATTAATAAATGCATTTATTACTTAAAAATGCTTTAATAAGTTAAAAGCTCAAATAATCGTTTAATTAAGACACAGGAGCTCCACATCACAACTTCAAGTATCTTATCAAAATATTTAGGGTGAATTACATTAACACCCCTTTGGGGTTTGACATAATGGCAAGTGGCAACAAATACCCCCTCAAACCTTGGCTGTCACAAACAAGTATGTTATAACAAACCCTTCTGTTAATAACATCCAATAGAGTAATGGAATATTTACTTTTTTACTTATAATGGTCTATTTAAAGGACAAAAATACCCTTACATACATTGTTTAATGATCTTAAGAACAAGATAGGTGATTATATGGACTAAGAAGTTTCGCAAAATTGAAAATTGTGAAAACTTCACATAAATAGGATAAAAATAAAAAAATTAGAAATAAAAATAATAATAAAAAATAAATAATAAAAAAAAGAATTAAAAAAATAACAAGAAAAGCACATAAAAGATAATAATTAAGAAATAGTTGATTTTTATTTCGATTGAGGGGTATTATAGTCAAATGATTAGTTTCTATTACAGATCTTTAGACCCCCTTCTAGTTTGTTTGGTCTAATAAGGGTGTTGGTTGTAATGGCAAGGTTTGAGGGATCCTTGTTGCCATTATACCAAACCCAAGAGGGTGTCAATGTAATTCACCCAAATATGTATACAATTTTTTTTTTTTAATTGAACATATATCCTTTAATTTAACATATTAAAGAGACGTAAATCATTTTAGGCACGTGGCCTAATCTGATTTGTTCTTCCACAAATTTCCGGCGTGGAGGTTTACCACCCGATCCATCCACGCCAAATGGTGGGTCCTGCTTCCTTACCCGCCTCGTTCTGGACTGTGGTGTATTTCACCTCCTGCTGTCCACGAACCGTCTTGCTTATTCATAAATAAATATAAATTAAACTCAAAAAAATAAAGAAGAAGGAAACAGAAGCGATGATGTCGATGACGGATGACTGAATAGAAAATATACCACCTACCTTCCATCCCCAAAATAAATATCTGAAATCTCTCTCTCTCTCTCTCTACAGATTTGCGAGATCCTCTAATCAATGAGACGAAGCTCTTTCATGTTGAATCTCGTAATCTCGAGTCCCTAACACAGGTGAAACCCTCGACTCTTTAGTGTATCCGGTTCAATTCGATTCGTTTTGATCAATTATCTCCAATATCTGCTGTTTATTGAATTTTTTTTTTATTGTAAAATTTATTCTGTTTTGTATAGATGTAATAAATTAAAATTCATGTCTGGAGCTTCGATTTTCTCCTTATCTTGCAATTTTCTTTGTCAATTTTTAGAGAAGTAACTCAAATTATTAGGATTGGATTAAACCTAATTTTAATTTATTTGTTTGCGTGGTTATCGTTCTCTTCTGCTTGCAAATTTGGTCGGACTGTAATGATTGTTCTACGATGGTTTGGATTTCGTATAACGAAGATGAGAAATTAGCTTAGAACAATTTTTTTATTTTATTTTTTTAAATTTTGGTATGTGTGTGTGTATTTGTCAAATTCGTCCTCTGTTACACTAAGGAAGGTGAATTACTATTTTATCTTTGCTCTAAGGCATGTTCTATGCAGGATTGATCGCCACGGGTCACTTTTATCTTCAATGGATTTGGATTAGGATGTATTTAACTGCTACTGAGCTGCAAATGATGAAATGGGTTTAGGTATGAGTAGATTAGAAGCAGATTCCAATGTCTGCGATGGTGGGGAGGTTACTGATCTAGCTTTTACCAGACAGATACCCAATTTACCACCAACTAACCTTGATCATGAAGTTGCTCATCTTACAACTCTTAGGTCCAGACCCCATGAACGATTGAGCCGGGCCACACCCGGTGGATGTGAGCTGCCTGTTTCCACAGTAAAGATGTTGGCTGGTCGAGAAGGTAACTTTTCAGGAAGAGGAAGGTTCTCCTCAGCAGATTGTTGTCATGTTCTAAACAGGTACCTGCCAGTCAATGGACCTCAGATGGTGGACAAGTTGAATAGCCGAGCTTATGTCTCCCAGTTTTCTGCTGATGGTTCACTCTTCGTCGCTGGATTTCAGGTCTGTATTCAATGTCCAATCCACATTTTATTTTCAGGATACATAGAAAATCATATCTTTAATGTCAAACTTTTTCAATGTTTAAACAGGGAAGCCACATCAGAATATACAATGTGGATGATGGGTGGACTGTTCAGAAAAACATTCTTGCCAAAAGCTTGCGGTGGACAGTTACTGACACGTCCCTTTCCCCTGATCAAGGCTATCTTGTAAGTTTCTGTACATTGTTAAACAAAAAGGCTTGAACGGGTAGTTCATAATCTTGAATTAGTATAGTAATATGTGATGCTTTTATTTTGAATCAGCTACACCAGTTTGTGCGTTGTTTGGATGGGTGGTTAAGGTGGATTTGCTTTCTTGAAATTTGTTTTATAGTTGTAATGCTTTATGGCTTCTTGCATGCTTGAATAAATAGCTGTTATCTATGAAATGGTTATGGGCATCACATAGCAAGGCAACTGTTAGAGTTAAAGATGAAGTAGAAAATAAGTATATCACACCAGTACTAAAATTAGTTGAATAAAAATTGAGGAAATAATATTGCAATTGATTTTGATGGTGAGAATGGGTTTATGCCACCATACAGGCATAGATCCTTTTTATATAAAGCTAGCATATTTGGAGCTTCACTGCGACTTTTAATAACACCATGTTTTCTTTTTTGAGCTTTTTACTTGGCCATGCTTTTGGTAATTTCAATATAATTCTACTAGTGATGTTAGCATTTACTGACAGCAGTATAATTAGAATATAACATGGCAGATAATCACTTACTAATTTAGGTTGAATCAACCTAGAAACTAACTAAAATTCTAATATAGAGTGAACTTAACAATTATTCCCAACACACCCCTCATTGCTAAGTCATACAACACTCATCTTAATCATGATAATCATCATGATTAGTATTGGTCCTTCCTCGATTTTTGATATAGACAACCTCATTGTTGGTATTTCACTTTTCAGCTCCTTGGAGGGAGTCGATATTCCTAGCAACACTTTCTAACGAATCAAAACTTCAAAACTTCCTCCATGGGTTGTTTAGACTTGAGAAAGAGCATATCCATGTTATCAAACTTGGGTTATATGTCTTTCAATGTAAATACAACATTGTTACTAGTTCTCCATGTAAAACGAGTCCTCCCCATTCGATCCCTCAAATCCTTGGTTATTATTTGAATGTCGCAACGGATTTGCCCCTCACTTCACAACAGATAGTTTCACATTCAGAAATGCCCTTCTTGCATTGCTAAATTGTTCGTATATTATGGCTAAATGATGCAGGACAGTAGGAAGCTCTTTGGTATAGGCTTGAATAATAAACAAAAGAAGAAAAAATAAAGGGAATTGAAGGATAATCTGACAAAATCTCACTGCCACGACCTTGAACAGATTGGAATCTCACCAATATGAAGCGAGGGTTGGTAATGGAATCTCATCAATACCAGAGAAATAAGAGGAGTCATACCTCAAAAAATCATAATGTGCAAAATTCTATTCAGTTTTCGTCATCTTCCTTTATACCAATAAAAAAGCTTTTATATAGACTTATTTCTAAACCCTAATTACATAAAAAGAGTCCGAATCGAATACTTGAAGAGACCTAAAAACACCAAAATACAACCAAAGTAGCTTCTAAAACAAGAAATATTTTCCTACGAAAATTTTCACAAGCATTTCCTAAATAATCATAATTCTAAATGCTTTCCTAGTCAAACTCTAACAAATAATAATAAAATCCTAACCTAAAAAAGGACCTAAATAATTGGGTTTGCTAGAGAATCCATGGGTATGACTCAGCTAACAAGTATGGGCATAAACATACAATTAATTGAACTGGGTCTGCTGAACTGTTCTACATCACTAAACCAATTCCAACCGGTACGGACCGGCCGGTACAACCGATCCAACAGGTCCAACTGATCCA
>JAUPMG010043871.1:0-14148 GCA_031762675.1 Pachysandra terminalis | reverse complement strand
AGGTGGGGATTAGAGGTGATTTTAGAGTGCCGAGTCTCAAGCTGAGCTATCCAGGAGCTGCAAAACAGAAAAAAGAATAGTTTGTTTCGTGCAAATTGGGGTGTCTACAAATACATATGATCAGTTTACATCACATGTATTAATTGATTAATGGACATTAAAGTATATCAATAGAAATGATATTAAGATGGTGATAGAACTTTACCCCCCAAAAAAAGATGGTGATAGAACTTTATGTATTGATCATAATAACCTTTAAAATTGACTTTTACTTATATAATCTTAAAAATATTCAAAATTATTCTGTATACAACTTATTTCATATATTGAAATACAATCATAAGATATTCAAGCAAGAGGGAGAATATGAAAACATATATTATCATAATTTATACTACCTCGTTCAAGAAGTTGATTGGTTTGAAACTTGGAAAATACAGAATATGAATGAGAGATTTAAAAGTTACGAAAGGCATAACGTTACTACAAATAAGAAGGAGTGTCAAAAGGCATTGAAAACTATTAAAGTTGTAACGCTTATAGCCCTTAAGATTCTTATTACCAATGAAAAGGTTATATTGATTTAATTATGAAATTTAACTGAAATTTCAAATTGAATATTTCAGGTATACTTATAAATGAGGCATTCAAGAGATACAATATAATTAATGATGAATGTATTAGAGTTAATTAATTAGAGAAAGCTTTTGTATTGACAACATTAACCTTATGAAAGAAAGTGAATTTTTAATAGATTAGTATATAGCACGTGTGTTGTATGTGTTGTTTGAAACAAATGAGTCATGGCCTTTAAGAAAAAGCTACTTAATATGGTTAAGATATTTCATTATGCTCTATAGGTTTTATCACTGTGTATAAGGTTAAGACATAATTCAAATCCTTTTTTCACCCATTAAAATCTTTCTTATATATTTTTTGAAAAATTTTATATAAAAAACTGATTCAATTTTAAACTTATATATCCTTCCATTTATCTACGAAGATATATTTGATTGGATTATTGATAAAGCCATAGAAAATAGAAATAAAATTTTGATTAATGAAATGAAATCATAACCTATACTTAAAAACTATTTCAGCGATAGTATCAAATATGAACTTTCTAACAATCAAATCATTGTTGCCCGTCGTGATTTATGAAAGATGATTTAATCATATAGTCTTTTGATTTTTTAGCTTTCCAACTTCAATTTTAAACAAATTTTCAAATATTGTAGTTTCAATTCAAATGACAAACTTTTGGAGAAAACTTATATACAAAACGACTTATGAAATGTATAGATAGGAATATTAGAAAATATAAAAGTTACACTAATTATGATATGATTAAGAGAAATTAAAATCAAATAATTTATTAGGATTGTAAAATTCTATTTTTGATGGAGTTAATGAATTAAATGATCTTCAAAGATATAATTATAATAATAATATCAATCATAATAATTAACAATATTAGTAGTATCATCATCAACAACAACAGCATCAAATAGTTTAATTTCATAGAATTTGAGAAGTCTCATATAAGTACTGAAGGAGTTATATGAGTTGCCAATAGCATTTTCACTCATACAACTTATCTATTTTAAATATCTAATTAGATAATAATTATATTTTAGATAATTTTGTATCAAAAAATTTAATTATAATTGTTTTGCCTCTATTTCACTTCCATAATTATGAAGATATAATAGAATTAAGTGAAGAAAGGGGAAACCTTTTTAATTTAATTTTTTTCTGTGATTGGCAAAGGAAAATAATTAACTAAAATAACGAAATAATTTTCTGTTTAGGAATTATGTGATTCAATGAACATAATATTATTTTTTAATTATGTGGGTCACTAAACAATAGAACATTGTTTTTTAATTATGAAACACATAAATTTAAGGGATTGTGACAAACAATAATACATAAATTATGTAGTATCTAGTTATTATACAAAATTAATATAAAAATAAAAAAATAAAAAACAAGCATGAGAATCAAAGCTAAATTTGAGCAGCATAAAAAATATGAAAATAAAATCTATAAATAAATTATTATTTTTTATTTTGAAAGACACAACTCTTACATGTCACAGAAAATTCCATGAAGCACTTGTTTTTCAAGCAATCATCACCAACTCTTCAACTAAAGTGTAGAATTCTAACTGAAATGGACGGCCAATTTATATAGAGTATAAGTTAATTTTATTGATTTGAATTTAATACAATTATGTATATAGAAGTTACAGAATATCAAGGGTTAGTGATTTGATTTTAATGTAATTTAGATATAATTATGTATATAGGATTTACAAAATATGAAAAGTTAGTGATTTAATTTTTATGTAATTATATCTAAATAGTATAAAGTTGTTACATAATACCAAGGGTTAGTAATTATACTTTAATAAAATAAAATTTAAATAATATGTAAGAGTTATAGAATATAAAGTGTTAGTAAATATATTTTAAAATAATAAAATTTAAATAATATGTAAGAGTTATAGAATATCAAGGGTAGTAATTAGATTTTAATGTAATGAAATTTAAATAATATGTAAGAGTTACAAAATATCAAGGTTCGTGATTTGATTTTAATTTATTAGAGTTAATTAATTAGACTATTTAATAGATCATTCAATTGAATTAGGCCAACATTATAATTGTAATGACAAAAATTAGGAAAAAAAGGGGACGAATGTCACACCCCAGATCCCGTGACACGATTCTCAACGAGGGATTGCACGGATCTCGAGGTGAGACCATTGGGATCCACAACTGGACCGCGGAGTGCTACCACAACCACAAGCAAATAAAAGTAATGGATACCTTTATTAAAACATTTGAATCAGAGTGCAGAAGTACTACACAATAAATTAAAAATCAAGAACATAATGAGTTCAAAACATAATCCTTGGCCTCAAGTGGGCCAGGATCCCAACAAGTCTAAACAACATCCCAACTAATTCAACAACGAATAGTTATTACATCCAAAAATCTAAAGTCACTCCCTTAGGAGTACAAGCCAACAAGCAGAAAATAAAACATCCAAGCCGACTAATCACCAATCAGCACAACTAACTCGATCCATCCTGCCATTCTGCAACGTGAAAAATTGCGTGAGCCTATGATGCCCAGTAAGAAGCATGAAATAGTCACCCGTCCTCTTATGGAGATCAAATCACAAGGTCAGTACAACAATAATCCAAAAACAATAATCAGTAATTTAATATGAGATGAAATGAAATGAAATCATTCACATGTCCTATGATGAATACGAGAATTTACATACAAATAGTGGAATGTATGCACAGTGAATGCAGTAAGACCAACATCTCCTGATAAGTGGACCTCACCTGAAGCTTCTCAACAATAATAACCGATTTAGGACATGGTCCAAGGAATTGTCGGAAGTTCCCTGTTCGTTTTGGGCGCTAACCCATGGCACAAAGGCTACCATATGGCTAATTTACGAGTGTACCATACTCGAGGACTAGCGAACCTGTATAGGATGAACTCTAGCATCCTACCCTAGTTTAAGTGGGGCCATTTCAACCCACGGGTGTATAGTCAACCCAACCGGAGGCGTCATAGTAGTTTCTCTGTAGATTTCCACCTCTCGGTTCACTTATCACTTGATATCAGCCTAGTATGTAATGCATTAAACTAGGACACCAAATGCAGGTCAACAACAGAAACTATCCGCGTGCCCATACACGCGGATAATCTGATTGCAAACATTCATAAGTTTCCTATCCATTATCACAACAAGAACAAACAACTTAACTGATTTAACCAACCTTCCACAACTAATATGGATCAAACCTAAGGTGGGATGATGGTCACAATAACCTCGAAACACCAAGATTGACTCCCTGCAGGTAGGCTAGGTGCCTTCAGGGCACATCTTGTTTCCGGAATCAACAACATTCAATGGCCGAAGCCCCACATCATCCACCTAGGTCATCCTCACAAATCCCCAATTACTGTGCAACTCTCAGGGTCTTCGGTAGGCCGGTTGGTAGAGTCATCGGTGGAAGGAAGCCTGCCAAATAGCTAAAATGAACTAGAAACATGTCTCTATTGGTGGAGTGGTCAGTGGACCGAAGAGTGTCTGTGAAATCTCAGGGGGTTCGGTGGAGTGATCGGTGTACCGACGCCTGTCGAACTCCCATTTATAACTAAATTTGGGTCTCTGTCGGTAGTGGTCGGTGGACCGACGCCTGCCAAACTGTGCGAATTCTGGGGTTTTTCTGGGTTTCGAAATCCAACTCTAGGGTACCAAATCAAGTCCAAACATCATATATTCACATCGACAACACCGAAAACATATACAAACATTAAAACACATCATTCAAACCTATTTTTGTTACGAGGGTTCAAGCACATATCCTTGATAAACACAGTCATCACACAAACCAGAAAAATTGAGACATAGATCTCGATAAGAACACTATACGTATTCTAGCAACTTACCTGAATCTTCTAAGGTCGGGGAAAAGCGTCCTCTGATGATCTTCTCTACAAATCATGGCTGCAAACGAGCACGATCTTCAGATTCAAACGATGCTTTCTCTTCTCATTTTGTCTCTTCTGCAACTCTCTTTGATCTCAGATCTGGATTCAAACGTAAGGGTGAGGTGAGAATGACAATCTCCTCTTTTAATCCTCAACCTTACCAAAAAAGACACAACCCTTCCATAACCGCAATCGCACGATCAGCATGCACGATTATCGCACGCCCAAATCTCAACTGATTGAATAATATTTCAATCAGCCCTCAATTCCTTATATTATCAAAGTAACCCCACGATTACATTTTTATATTACACAGACCATCATAATGTAAATAAATCTTATTTATATACTAAATAATTCTAGAAAAAATATCATAAAATCATATAACTTCAAATCATTAAATATGGGCGATCTCTTAGTGGATTTAGGTCCTCACTACCTCCCTTAAAAGAATTTCGTCCCAGAAATTGCGTATCTCAACTCGTGAACAAATGTGGGTAAAGCTCCCGAAACTCCGAATCTCGCTCCAAAGAAGCTTTTGTCTCATCATGATGTCCCCATTGGATTTTCACCAACGGTATAGTCTTCGTCCGCAACACTTGCTCCTTTCAGTCTAGGATCGCATCGGCCTCTCGACATAGGTCACGTCTTCTTGAAGTTGCAACTGCGTCCAATCTAGCACGTGAGAAGGGTCCATCTCGTATTTCTGTAGGAGTGATACGTGAAATACATCATGAATGGCTGACAACTGCAGTGGTAAGGCTATCCGGTATGCAACACATCCGATCCGCTCGAGTATCTCAAAAGGTTCGACGAAACGAGGAGCTAGCTTTCCTTTCTTGCTGAAACGCATTACACCTTTCAATGGTGAAACCTTGAGAAACACCGGGTCTCCAACAGAAAACTCTAAGTCTTGTCTTCTCTTGTCCACTTAGCTCTTCTGCCTACTTTGTGCTGTCCTTAATCTCTCACGAATGAGCTTCACTTTCTCTGTACTCTGCTGCACGAGCTTAGGTCCAAGAATGTTATCTTCGCCCACTTCGGCCCAACACACAAGTGAACGACATGGGCGACCGTACAAAACTTCAAAAGGGGCCATGCCTATACTCGCATGAAAGCTGTTGTTGTTAGAAAACTCCACTAAAGGTAGATGTTATCCCCAACTTCCACCGAAATCCATCACGCATGCTCGCAACATGTCCTCTAGAACTTGGTTGACTCTCTCGGTGTGACCATCCTTCTGCGGGTGATAAGTTGTGCTACAATCCAACCTCGTACCCATAGCCTTCTGCAAAGCTTCCCAAAATCTAAACGTGAACAAGGATCCACGATCTGAGACGATGCTAACTGGAACTCCATGTAGTTGTACTATCTCACGTACATACAGTCTCGCGATCTCCTCAGCCATGGCTGCTGTCAGCACTACTAGAAAATGAGCAGACTTGGTCAATCGATCGACAATCACCCAAATCGAATCTAGGCTGCCTCGAGTCTTCGGTAGTCCGACCACAAAATCCATGGTAATATGCTCCCACTTCCACTCTGCAATCGGCAACGACTGTAGAATTCATACTGATCTCATATGTTAAGCTTTCACTTGTTGACAAGTGAGACACCGTGCCACATACTGAGTGATCTCCTTCTTCATTCCCGGCCACCAGAAATTCTGAGGTAGATCTCAATACATCTTCGTGCTCCCTGGATGAATGGAGTAGCGCGACTTGTGTGGCGCGTCCAAGATCTCTCTCTTGATGCTCCAGTCGTCTGGTACACAAAGTCGACCTTTGAATCTGATCAAACCATCTAGATGTACTACCCACTCAGGCTTGCTATCGTCCGCTGCAAGTGCCAATAGATTTAAATCGTTCTTCTGAAGCTTTGCAATCCGCTGCTCTAGGGATGGCTTAGAGACAAGGCTGAACAAGTAACCACCACGCTGCTAACCCGTAGGCTGTACTCCCAAGTGCGAGATAACCTCCTGCAGTCTCCACTCTTGCCTCATCATCTATGCAAGAACTCCGCGCGATCTGCAACTCAAAACGTCTGCTACCACATTAGCCTTCCCAGGATGGTAGTTAAACGTAGAGATATAATCATTCACGAGCTCTAACCACCTCCTCTGGCGCATGTTAAGATCCTTTTGGGTGAAAATATATTTTAGATTCTTATGGTCTGAAAACAACTCAAACTCCTTTCCATAAAGATAGTGCTTCCACAACTTCAAAGCAAAGCGGCCAACTCCAGATCATGAGTAGGATAGTTGCGTTCATGGATCTTAAGTTGCCGTGATGCATACGCTACGACATGACCGTCCTACATAAGCACAACTCCTAAACCTTGCACTGATGTGTCTGTGTATGCCTCCATCTTCTGTCTTGCAACTGGCACAACGAGAACAGGTGCCGATGTCAATCTCTTCTTTAGCTCTTCGAAAGCAGATTCACACTTCTCATCCTAGACAAATTTAACTTCCTTCCAAGTCAAGCGAGTCAATAGTGCCACAATCGAGGAGAATCCCTCAATGAATCTTTTGTAATATCCTGCAAGACCTAGGAAGCTCTTGATCTCGGTTGCATTCTTAGGTCGCTCCCACCCAAGAACTACCTCAACTTTGGCTGGGTACACAGAGATGCCACTCCTAGATACTACATGCCCGAGAAACTTAACCTCGTCCTTCCAGAAATCATACTTCTCCAGCTTAGCATAAAGCTGGTGATCGAACAGAGTCTGAAGGACAATTTGCAGATCCTCCTTATGCTCCCCTATAGATCTCAAATAAACCAGAATATCATCCACAAAGATGACAATGAAGCGATCCAGGAAAGACCTAAACACCCAGTGCATCAGGTTCATAAAGGCTGCTGGCGCATTCGTTAACCTAAATGGCATGACAACGAACTCATAGTGCCCATATCGAGTACGAAAGATCGTCTTTAGTATATCTTCGTCTCGAATCCTCAATTGGTGATACCCCGATCTCAAATCAATCTTCGAGACGTACTGAGCTCCTCTCAACTGGTCAAACAAATCATCAGTCCTCGGCAACAGATACTTATTCTTCACGGTGACCCGATTTAGCTGCCTGTAATCGATGCAAATTCGTAGAGAACCGTCCTTCTTCTTCATAAACAGCACTAGAGCTCCCCAAGGCGAAGTACTAGGCCAAATAAATCCAAGAGCACTCAACTCGCCCAAACGTACCTTCAACTCTTGCAAGTCGGTCAGGGCCATCCTATAAGTCGCGAGCAAGATGGGACTGGTACCAGGGATGAGTTCGATGCAGAAGTCTACCTCCCTTTTAAGTGGTAAACCCGATATCTCTTGGAACACATGTCCAAAGTCCCTTACAACCCGAATATCCTCCAAGGAAAGCTTCTGAACTCCCTCCGTAGCGAACATAAATTCAGACTGATAACGGTCCTTCTCTGATCTGCGGAAAGTCAAACAACGACCCTCAGGAAGACAAAACAAAACAGATTTCTCGAAACATTAACTCGGGCATGATAGGTTGAAAGCCAGTCCATACCAAGTATCACCTCAAACTCAGGCATATCTAACAAGACAAGATCTGCCTCCAGGTTAAGTTCGCCTACCCTCACCACACAAGCTCTACAAACTCGGTGAAGAGTCGCGATTCCCGCACCTGGGTTAGCAATACTCAACGGATGCTCCAACACAATAGGATGTAAACCCAGAAAAGCCATACAACTACTGGAAATAAATGAACGGGATGCACCAGAATCAAACAATACGCGAACTAGAGTATGAAACAGGTGAATGGTACCTTCCACCATAGCAATCATAGCACAGTCGTCGCGAGGAACAACAGTGTCGGTCAGGGCATGAACTCTGTCGAGGTTGTGCAGGCTGACCATCTCTCCGTGGTGCTCTACAAAATCGCTGGAGGTGTCCTTTCTTGTCGCAGTTATGGCAAGTCCTCGTCTCTTTCCTCTTAAACATCTGATCCTGAGGAGGTTGGGGTTGGCATGGCACATCTAGTGCTAGTGCTGAGGGAGCCGCTACATCTCTAGGAGGAGTCCTCTCTCGCTGATAGTCTGATCTCTGTCATCTGTCTTGGCCTGATCTCGAGTGATAGGGATGGTATCTCCCACCATCACTGTTGCTGCTCTTATCTGACTTGGGCTGGCCCCTGGGCGCAGCTGCTCTATCCATGTCTCTCTACATGTCTGGCACACTCCAGAGCTTCAACATAGGTCTTCAAACACTATCGGACGACTCTGGATCGGATGGCTGGGCGTAGACCTTCTTCGAACTTGGCCGCCTTGTCTGCCTCATTAACAACCATGTGCGGCATGTACCAGGACGACATCGTGAATCAATCCTCATACTGGGCCACTGAGAGAGTCCCCTGATCAAGTCGCATAAACTCGGAAGCCATCTACCTCCTATAGTTCGACAAGTAGTTCTCCAGAAACTGCACACAGAATTGCTCCCACGTCATCTCGGTCGTTAGGTTCCTCTCAGTCATGTCCCACCAATGGAGGGCTTAACCTTTCAGCAAGAAGGTGGCAAGGGATACACGCTGCTGATCAGGACACTCCATTGTCCTGAAGATCCGCTCAATGTCAAGGAGCCAGTCCTCTGCCAAGTGCAGCTCTCCCTGTCCCGCATTGGTTGGTGGGATCAACTTCTAAAACTTTTCCAGCCAACCCACTGCTGAACTCTGGGCTCTCCTCTCATTTATAACTGCCTGGTGCTGCATCTAATCGCGCTAGAAGGCAACCAGATCCCCAAGAATCTGAAAAAAAAAACTCGCCAACTGTGGGTCTGTATCAGTCCCAGCTTTAGTGGCTGAACTCTCTCCCACGCTAGCATTCCTCCTCCTTCCTGCCATCTACACGCCTAAATTACCATTTAGATCTCAACAAGTTATACCTCCTAGTTAGCACACAATACTCACATAATCACAGCAACAAACAAGAATCAATCAGCACGCAAGTTCTATAGTCCTAAGTTTCTTCACCTAACTCCGGTTTCTGTGTGATACCAAATCTCACTAGTCTCTAACAACTGTACTCTAAGCAAACCTTATGATCTAATACCAATTTGGCATGCCCCAGATCCTGTGACACGATTCCCAATGAGGGATTGCATGAATCTCGAGGTGAGACCTTCGGGATCCACAACTGGACCACGGATTGCTATCACAACCTCAAGTAAATAAAAGTAATGGATACCTTTATTAAAACATTTGAATCAGAGTGTGGAAGTACTACACAATAAATTAAAAATCAAGAACATAATGAGTTCAAAACATAATCCTTGGCCTCAACTAGGCCAGGATCCTAACAAGTCTAAACACATCCCAACTAGTTCAATAACCAATAGTTATTACATCCAAAAATCTAAAGTCACTCCCTCGGGAGTACAAGCCAACAAGCAGAACATAAAACATCTAAGCCGACTAATCACCAATCAGCACAGCTAACTTGATCCATCCTCCCATCCTGCAACATGAAAAGTTGCGTGAGCCTATGATGCCCAGTAAGAAGCATGAAATAGTTACCCGTCCTCTTATAGAGATCAAATCACAAGGTTAGTACAGCAATAATGAATAATTTAATATGTGATGAGATGAAATCATTCACATGTCCTATGATGAATGCAAGGAGAATTTACACACAAATAATGGAATGTATGCACAGTGAATGCACTAAGACCAACATCTCTTGATAAGTGGACCTCACGTGAAGCTTCTTAACAACAATAACCGATTTAGGACAGGGTCCAAGGAACTGCCGGAAGTCCCCTCTTCGTTCCGGGCGCTAACTCATGGCACGGAGGCTACTATATGGCTAATTTACGAGTTTACCATACTTGAGGACCAGCGAACCTGTATAGAATGAACTCTAGCATCCTACCCTAGTTTAAGTGGGGCCATTTCATCCACGGGTGTATAGTCAACCCAACCGGAGGCGTCGCAGTAGTTTCTCTGTATATTCCACCTCCCAGTTCACTTATCACTTGATATTAGCCTAGTATGTAATGCGTTAAACTAGGACACCAAATGAAGGTCAACAACAGAAACTATTCGCGCGCCCATACACGCGGATAATCTGATAGCATACATTAATAAGTTTCCTATCCGTTATCACAACAAGAACAAACAACTTAACTGATATAACCAACCTTCCACAACTAATTTGGATCAAACCTAAGGTGGGATGATGGTCACAATAACCTCGGAACACCAAGATTGACTCCCCGCAGGTAAGCTAGGTGCCTTCAAGTCACATCTTGTTTCCGGAATCAGCAACAGTCAATGGCCGAAGCCCCACATCATCCACCTAGGTCATCCTCACAAATCCCAAATTACTGTGCAATTCTCAGGGTCTTTGGTAGGTTGGTCGGTAGAGTCATCGGTGGACCGAAGCCTGCTGAATAGCTAAAATGAACTAGAAACATGTCTTTCTCGGTGAAGCGAAGGGTGTCTGTGAAATCTCAGGGGGTTTGGTGGAGTGGTCGGTGGATCGATGTCTGTCGAACTGTGCGAATTCTGGGGTTTTCTCTGGGTTTCGAAATCCAACTCCAGGGTACCAAATCCATCCAAACATCATATGTTCACATCGACAACACTGAAAACATATACAAACATTAAAACACATCATTCAAACCTATTTTTGCTACGAGGGTTCAAGCACATATAATTGATAAACACAGTCATCACACAAACCAGAAAACTTGAGACATAGATCTCGATAAGAACACAATACGTATTCTAGCAACTTACTTGAATCTTCTATGGTCGGGGAAAAGCTTCCTTTGATGATCTTCTTCTCTGCAAATCGTGGCTGCAAACGAGCACGATTTTCACGGAACTTCAAATTCAAACGATGCCTTCTCTTCTCCTCTTCTCTCTTTTGCAACTCTCTTTGACCTCATATCTGGATTCAAACGCAAGGGTGAGGTGAGAATGGCAATCTCATCTTTTAATCCTCAACCTTACCAAAAAAAAAACACAACCCTTCCATAACCGCACTCGGGCCTAAATCTTAACTGATTGAATAATATTTCAATCAGCCCTTAATTCCTTTATATTATCAAAGTAACCCCACAATTACATTTTTATATTACACAGACCATCATAATGTAAATAAATCTTATTTATATACTAAATAATTCCAAAAAAATATGATAAAATAATATAACTTCAAATCATTAAATATGAGCGATCTCTTAGTGGATTTAGGTCTGTACAACGAAAGTTAGGGAAAAAAAGGACGACAAAAAAAATGTTTTTTGCTTTTAGGAGTAGTAGAATATATATATATAAGGATTGAAACTTGTTGGGTTGGAGACCCAACAAAGGAGAGTGTGATAGTGTGACATTGTTGGGGTTGCCCGTGGTTGCCTTTCACGCGCACCGCCGCCGTTGGTCATTCGATTTGAGTTAGGGCTTCAGGTAACCCAACCTAACCCGAAACTCAAACCGAATTAACTAGTTAATAAATGCATATAATATATAATAGTGTTTAAAGTTTAATAACGCAATAACCAATCTAGCTAGCATGGTGTTTATGGTTTGATAAAGGTGTTTAATAGTAGTATGATTTGTTGCAGTTGAACGTGTTGGATAAATTAGATTTGATTTTTTAAGTATTTGCATATTGTTCAGGTTGGTTTAAATCTAAATATATGACTCAAACTATGATTGTGCTTATCAACCCGAATTAACCCTATCCAAACCAACTCAAAATTGTAGTTTGGATTGGGTTGGGCTTACAAAATAAAATCGGTTTGGTATTTGGGTTTCATAATTCGGATTTCAAATCGGGTTGAGTTGGGTTTGGGTTGACCTTCAAGGAGGTCGGTTTGGGGTTGGATTGAGGTCAACCTGACCCAAACCGAGCTGAGTTGCACCCCTACTTGTCAACATGAGCTTTGGGCCGTGCTCTGTATAGACGTTGTATTGGGCTTGGACCATGTTATGCCAGACGGGTCAGATACCGGAGTGGGTAATTAAGGCCCAGGACCTAAATCCCCATTGAAATTATCCAAGGGTATAAGCGTCTTTGAATCCTCTGCCACCGAGTTTAGCTTAGAGATAAAGAGAGAGCTATCACTGCCGGACTGGTTCAGGTACTTGCTTTCGCTCCGACGTTCCCACCCGCACGAAGACGGTGGCGTTCGCTTCTTCCAATGGCGCTGTTACAGCATGTGAGTTCGTTGCCTTTTGCACGCGCTTTACGCTCCCGCTCCATCACGATCCGCATCCCCTCACGCACCGTCTCCATCTCATCTCCCTCGCGAGTTTCCCGTAATGATTCCGACGTGCTCCTCGGCATGTCCGAGCAGGAACTTCAACAGCTCGCAATCGACTTCGGTCAGGTAGTACACACACGGGCACACACATACACGCGCGCGCGCGCGCGCGCACACACAGAACAAAGAATACTATATTCGTTTACAATTTAACTGTTTATACATTTTATTTTGATCAGCAAAACTATCGTGGGAAACAACTTCATGATCTTCTGTACAAAACAAAAGCCAAAGAAATTCAGGATTTCAGTCATCGTGAGTCATATATATATATATATATATATATCTTTTTTTTCATTCTATTATTTGGAAAATCTTTAAAGTTTTTATTGCTTGTGATCTAATTGTTATGAAACAGTGCCTCAGGCATTCAGGAATGATCTTCTGGAAGCTGGATGGAGGGTTGGCAGATCGCCGGTTCACCGTGCCGTCGCTGCCGCTGATGGTAGTATAAAGGTAAAGGAGTTAATATCATTTGTTTTGATTATATTGTTAGGGTTTTGTGATGAGAATTTTGTTCTATCAGTTTGGTTAATATTTACTGATCCAATTTATAATCAGTTGGTTAATTGGTTGAGGCAATGATTCAGTCCCTGTTTTAATTGTGCCCTAATAATCATTGGAACATTATCCAGTATCATAAGGTTGAGTATCTGGCACTAGGGCTGTCAACGAGCCGAGCTAGCTGGGCTCGGGCACTGGCTCTGGCTCTGGTCATATGAGCCGAGCTTGAGCTCTATAAGTAACCTTGCGAGCCAAGTCCGAGCCCAAAAAAAACTCATTATCTCTATGAGCTTGAGCCGAGCTTGAGTAGGCTCGGCTCGGTTAAAGCTCGCCTCTGTTTTTATAATGAGATTTACATCCATATTCCTATATCTTGTCTTATATATTAATATTAAACATACATAATAATATATTATATCATTTATGATAAAAATCATCAACTACAATATTAATGCATTTGTACTAAGCTAACCTTTTTTTGTGAGCTGAGCCTTCTACGAGCCGAGCCTAAGCCCAAAATATTTTAACGAGTTTGAGCCAAGCCTGAGCCCAAAACTTTTTAACGAGCCTGAGCCGAGTCGGAGCTGGGCAAAGCTCGGCTCATTTATAGTCCTATTTGACACTAATATCATTATATGTACAAGGCTCATCTTATGGAGTTTTATTGGAAGATGGAAGCCTGAGCCCAAAATTTTTTAACGAGCCTGAGCCGAGCCCGAGCTGAGCAAAGCTCGGCTTGGCTCGTTTACAGTCCTATTTGACACATGGTTCAAAATATCGTATCGAGGTAGCGTATCGGTCGGCTCGAAAACGGATACGTATCGAGTATCGACACGGA
>JAUPMG010043860.1:0-14148 GCA_031762675.1 Pachysandra terminalis | reverse complement strand
TCGAACTCCACCAATCCTTCACTTCTTGTTTAAATTTCGGGTGAAGGAGCCACATGTTTTCAAACCTGAAAGGACGAAGGCCCCTATTAATCTCTGGATCAGTGGAGACAAGAATAGGAAAATGACTGGATTGACTGGAGATAGGGTATTTGACAGAAAAGGTGGGAGTGTTGCCAACCCCAACTAGTTGTTGGGTGGAGGAGCTATTGGTTCAAACTAAAGCTTGTTCGAAGCAGCGATCACACTTGAGATTAACTCTGTTTCTAACACGAGGCTTTTAAGCAATGGACGAGTTTAATGATATCGTGCAGGAATGTGAATTGCACAATGCAGGTTCTAGGGTCGAGGTTCATCTGGTGCATAATCAAGAAGGTGGTGGTTGCATTTGGGCTGGGTTAGGTAAGAGTATCAATGAATTCGGATTGAAGCATTCAGCTTCCTCCTCTGGTGTGTTATCTGAGTAGGCTTCAGTCTAATCACTCTTCATTGGTAATTTCTGCCTCTTCTTCTCATTGTTCCTTTCCAAACGTCATTGGTGATCTGATACGATTTGTTGATCTTAAAGGACGCAACATTCAATTTAACAAAACTTGGCAGCAAGAGACATTTTGAAGGAGATGAGGTAGGTGGCAGACTGAAGGAGATTGGAATACTAAGTTCTTTCATGCCACACTTCAACTCGGAGAAAGGTTAATCAAATACAGAAGACGAAGTTGACAAGGCATAGAAAATCTAAAGATATTGAAGAACTCAAAAATAAAGCTTTGACATCTGAAGGGTGAAGTTTTCCTAGTTTTGGAAAGGGAACCTCGATTTGAGTATGATTTGAATACTATATGTAGAGTCGGTCTATATTCTTCTCTTCATGCTTATGGCTTGATAGTCCAATAAGCTTGGCTGGATTTGTACTGTTGCTCGCGCTATTTCCCCTCATCTTTCTGCTAAGTTTTCATGACAATTGGACAAACGATTTGCACTGGTTAGGTATCAGAGCACGTGTTATTCATCGAGTTTAGTGAAGCAGTAAATCACCATGGTTAATAGACATTGATGTGGTTGTAGTCAAGGTGCTCATATGGAAGCTCCTCAAAGTGAGTCACAATGACTGTATTGTTGGGATGACAGTAATGTTGCCTCGAGGATGATGTCAAACCTTTTTATCATTGTGCTTCACAAATGAACCTGATGAAGAGGTTGGTGACAATCGGGTGACTCCATATCTGCCATCCTGTGGCATCAACATAAAGATGGATATTCTGGACTTTGAAGGGAAAATTTGGGTGGATGAGTTGTCAATTGGATAAATAGAACTGGACTTGTGCTTGAAAGGTCATGGTCCATTGTAAGGATATAATTGTTGCAATCATCCTGAAGAAACAGTTGGTGCAAACAATTGATGGCTCGGCTGGAACAAATGGAAAAAAGCAAAGACATATTCATGAAAAAAAAACTGTTGAGAAAGAAGTTCTTATCAAAAAACTACATCCAAAAAAAAAATCCAGAAGTGTACAATTTTCAGCAAGTAAATAAATCGCAGATGAGTACACGGAAGAATTTGATTTACTCACCATGTAAGGTGGGATGAATCAGAAGAGTAAATAATAGCACGACATTTAGGTGGCTTAAGAAAGGATATCCAGGATATTGTTTCCTTAAGGCCATAATGAAATTATAATGATACCTGCAAACTGAGTATAGGGGTCAAAAACATCACAAGCACCAATTCAACCTTTAGGACCTCATCCCCTTCGAACAGTCACTCCAGTCGACTACCCATCTCCAAACTGATATGGTTGAATTATAGCTTCTAACCTCTCCTTGTACAAATTGGTCATAATAATTCAGGGTTATTTTATGCCTAGACTCTTCATTTTCAATCAAGGTTTTACAGACCGGAACCGATCGCCGGACCGATCTCGTCCGGTTCTGGTCCGGACCGCCAGTCCGGACTGGTACTGGCCGGTCCGGATCCGGTACAGAAAACAAAAAAAAAAAATTAATTTAAAAATTTCAGACTGGCGCAGGACCGACCGGGACCGGTCCCTGGACCGGCAGAACCGGTTACCGGACTGCCGGACGGAAGGGACTGATCGTCGGACTGCTGGAACCGGTCACGGACCAGCTGGACCGGTCACTGGACCACCGGTCCAAAACCCGGCGATACAAGTCTTTGTATCGCGGGTTGGAACCAAACCGGTATGGTCCAGTGCGGACCGGTATCGCCCGATCCTTGAAATCATGTTTTCAATGAATGACTCATCAGTCCTGATTTTTGAGATATAACTAGTTTTTTGTCAAATTAGCCATCGCGTGATAGACTTTTATGTATATATATTTTTCTTTTGACTAACAAAGACTATATCAATAAAAGGAGTCAAACATACAAGAAGGCAAGGGTAGGACAGGACAGAGTTAACACCAAGCAAGCCAAAAACAAGTGCAGCTAATACCACAGAAAATGCAAAACATACTTAAGAAAAGAAGAAATGATAATCTAAGCAAATCAGATAGTGCTCCCCCACCAACAATCAAAGGATCTTTCAAAGCTTCTTGTTTAGCTAAGACATCAGCAATGTCATTTACTGACCTATGACACCAGTAGATCAGCTTATCTATGATAGAATTTTCTGTTTATATTTCTCCCTGTAACCATAGCATCCTTGATTTATCACACCAGTATATTTCCTCCACCCTGCCTTTCGTTTTTTAAAGAAATAACACAACCTTTATTAAAACCAACAAGATACAACAGAGAAACACTAGGATTGTCTAAACGGCAACACAGCATCTACAACTGAGTAGCTACATCTATACCGAAAAACAAAAGCCAACAACTGCAACTCTAGTAAAGGTACTACCAACTGGTGAAAGAAATAAAAAAAAACTCTTAACCAACTAAGTGAGGACCTAATACTCAAAAACAACCACTTCCCTATGAACACCCCCCACACCGGTCATCTTGTCAGGTTATATGTGCACTGAAGAAATTAAGTATTCAACAACAATGCAACATGTCCAATCAACCTTATGGCACAAGATAGTTAGAGAGCCCACTCCTTTCAATATCATAAATAGAAAGTCTCCCTCCTTCTAATGTTCTTTGACCAATATTTTTCCTCAAATGAATCTCTTCTAGCCTAATGGTTTACCAAAATATTATTTATACATCAAAAGAAAAAAAATAAAATAAAAAATAAGACCGTAGCAACTCCTATTCTTATGGGGTATTCATTTTCTCATCTTTCCACCCATCCATCTTAATGATATTTCTTTTTCTTGCAAATCTTTTCTTCATGTTCTTCAGGCGGCAAGGAATGATCCAATCCCTTCTTTTTCTACTTCTCGTCTTTGGGGTTCTAAAGTCCCTCCTAAAGTTCATGCCTTGGTGTGGACTGCCTTGCTGAATCGAATCAATACTGCAGATAATTTACAAAAGAGAAGAAAGTATCTGGCTCTTTCACCACAGGTTTGAGTAATGTTCTTGAAAAACGGAGAATCAGTGGATCATTTATTGCTCTCATGTGAGATTGCTTCGAAGATTTGGGGTTTTTTCGTTCGGCTAATTGGGGTGGAATGGGTTCCACCTAGGTTCGTGAGTGATTTATTAGAGCAGTGGTGTTTTCTTTCTCTTGGATGGAAATGAAGGATTATGTACAAGATTCTTTTCTTCTATCCTTCGAAAGATTTGGGGGGAACGGAATAGAAAAAATTTTGAGAATTCTTGGAGATGCCATAGTTCTTTCACAGACATTATCATGGGTTCTACGACTGCTTGGATTGGGGGTGCTCCCAGAATTTAAGGATGTCTCTTCTTTGGATATTATCAGATGTTGGAAGGTTGTCTCTTTGATGTAGTGGATTTTGATGGAGATGGGTGGTGCTGTTTTTTAGCTTCGATTGGGTCATTTTTTTTTGATAAGTAAAGTTGTAATATTATAAAACAAATGTAAGAAGATAGGTTACAAGTCTAGCAGCCAATGTACAAGTATCGGCATCCAACTAGATGTCAAAACACCTACTCAATGTTTGTAAGTGACACCTCTATAACTCCCTCCACCTATTTACAAAACTCTGGTAGCGCCTTTGCCCAATGAAAAAGGAGGGCAACAGCTTGTATTTTGGTAGCGCCTTTGCCTCCAATTGGGTCTTTTGCTTGCATTTTGGTTTTCTTTTCTTTTCTTGTTTTTCTTGGGGAGGATCCTTGGTTCCCTGGCTTGGGGAACCTGGTATTTGTCCTATGTTTGAACTATTTCTTTCTTTCTTCTAATATATCTTCTTCGTTATTGATAAAAAAAATATATATATTAGCTTCATCCATCGAATGAATGTGTACCTTTATTGGTTTCCCAACCCTTTTTGTGAATAACAAAAGATTCAATTCAAGCATGGGTAGACTGAAGAATACATAGCCAATAGTGCCACAGAGCTAGCGAACAGACTGGACAAGGGTAAAAACAAAAGTAAAAATAAAGCAAGAAAAAAATATAGCATCCACCCTCCACCTCTACAGTACAATATCAACTCCTCTTAACTAAAACATCCTTTGATGGTATCCCAATGAACAATGAATCCATCTTCCCTCCATTGGCTAGCCTATCTGCTAGGTCGTTAGCAGATTTAGGGACATGAGCAAATGAAATATTCAACTTATAGGCCAAAGATCTAGCCAAATGAACAAAATGGGCAACCTCCAACAATGCTTCTTGAACTTGGACTCGGAAAGCCAAAAAATCACCGTAACAGAGTCTCCTTCCAATTCCAAATAAGAGAAGTCTAAGTATCTCACCTTTCCATGTCCAATCATTAGAACTAGAATCCCAGCCATAAAACATGGAATGTAATATCCTAAAGGTCTCTGAAGATGCCTCAAATACCAAAAGGCCCCGGATTACCAAGAAAGCATCTATCAATTTTTTTTTTTCGGATCAGTAAAAGAGATAAGTATATATTAATATGAAGAGGGAACGAGAATAATTACAAAACAATTATCGGCCTACAGACCTTCCCTATGCACACAAACTGTGTACATTGACAGCACTTATAAGATAAAAATAGTGTATGACCAAACACCCCCCCACCCAACAAAAAAAAAAACTCCTACTAAAGAAAACCTATTAAAAAGACCCCAACTAGCAAGGGGATTTAGCTGCATAAGACCTCGTACTAAATGGTGAGAACCAACCAACTACTCCCCAATAATATATGAGACCGAAATGCCTCTAAATTCTGGACAAATAGATTCCTCACATGACTTATAAAGACACAACTGTCTCAAAAACAGAATATTAGTTGATTGCAATGTTTGTCTTGTAAAACTTCTTTTTAGTTTAATTGCAACGTTTTAGTCATCTAACATCCTAGATGTACATCTATAACGTGAAGGACCTTGAGGTATAAATATCAGTACTAACCTTTGATACAATAGAATGGTGGAACAGGTCACTACAGCTGAACCTAAATAGTTCAAACAAGGCTTAAGACAATGACATCATCGCATTGAGTAGCATCACACAAATGTTTAAAACAGCGACTTAATGTGGAAAGTAAAAACAAAGCCCATGATTTCAGTAACATATCCCTTCAATCACAATTCACATGGCACTAATTTACCCACACAAGTATTAAACCACTACGCTATTGTGTCCATAGCAAAAGGAAGGAAAATCCATGAACCGGTCCCATCATTTCCACCCCGTAGGAACTACGAGATCACCACAAGGACACCTTCGCCATCTAGGGGTCACGGACCGACCATAGAACCCTGTTCCATAAGTGGTAGCTGCCCGCTCTCAGCTTAGGCAGTAAGGTTCGGAGAAGGGCAATCACCCATTCTTAAAACCAGCACTCTTAAGACCAAAGAGTCGGGCAAAAAAGGGGGGAAGCTCTCCGTTCCTGGTTCTACTGTAGTTGGGTCCTCTGGAACCATATCACACCAATAGAATCATAAGCTACCTTCTCCGCCTCAGCTTGAAAGCTCCTTTCTACATCACGATCTGGCCATGCCCCAATGTAGGTGGGAAATTCATTCCGGCCTCGATCGACTCAAGCGATCGTGTGATTCCTGGCATATGTACAACATAGCAGCTAAGATAACCACGTCCCACCTTGCTTTGTATTTGAAGTTGAGGATTTCACTTCTGATGTACTCAGTGAGAAGCTAATTTCCACTTTTAGCTTTAGCGAGCCTGTGACTACCTGAACAAACTAATCTACACTCAGCCCGCACACCTTTCCCATCCACCGCCCTCCTTCCAAAAAGGAAAAGAAGCCCATTATGAAAGTTTTTTATTGTGTCCATAGCCTCCACACGTCTACTCGATTGCCTTCATGCCATTCCAAGATCAGTACGGCCAAACAATTGATATTACATCCCAAAACGTGAAGAGAGATGCTATGGAGCAGAACACAAGTATCTCCTTATTTTAAGTCAAAATCAATAAAGTAAACCAAACCCATGTTCTAATTCCTTCAGTTCCTTATACCCATCATATATATTAAAACGAATTACCCAAAAAACACACATCCAGATGAACAGATTTGCATCAAAATAAAAAAGAACATGTCAAGTACAAAAAATTAAACATAACCACCATACCACCAGAACATGAATCCTTCCAAACCGCAAAAAATCCCAGCCCAACCGAACCAAAGAGAAGGAAACAACGAAAAGGGTATCAAAAAAACTTACCGAACCCTCTTTGAGGAGGCCATTGATCCCGTTCTCGTGATTTCCACCGTCAACATCCTCGTCGGCACTGTTTTCAGCATCAGCATCATCATCTGAATAGTATATCGAAGAGACAGTATCGAAAATCTCAGGAGGGAGAGGGAGATTTCGGGAAACGAGATTGAGAGCATAAATCAGGGTCTTCGTCTTCTGTATTCGGTCCAGGTGCGGTTGATCCTGCAACTGTGCCCCCATGGCGGGAAATAAAACCGATAGTAACCAATATTTGATATTATTTCAAATAAAACCCAACGGTTTTTCTCATCTGCAACACCCCCTCTATCTCTCGTTTCTATTGTTCGCTCTCTCTCTTCGTTCTCACTTTTTCTTTTTATTTTTGGGAGGAGAATTGAAGGCGAGTTCGCGAAATACAAACTCGTCCTTGTACCAAACTCGCTGAGATCACGTGATATGCACGTGTATATGAGTGGTGAATTTTCTTGAACCGCACGGGTCGATTATTGAACCGTACGCTATGTAAAACATCGGTCTGGTTCTTACCTGTTTTAGATCCGGAGGTTGGGATGTCAACGAGCCGAGCTTGAGCTCCCATCATTAGGCTCGCTTGCTGAGCCTGAACCATAAAAAAGCTCATTATTTTAACGATCTTGAGCCGAGCTTGGCTAAGCTCAGCTCTGTTAAAGGTCGGCTCGGTTTGTATATGAGATTATACATTCATATTCCTTTATCTTATATTATATACTAATATTAAACAAACATGTTAACAAATTATATTACATATAATAATAATAATTATCAACTATAATATTAATGCATTTGTACTAATCTAAGTTTTTTATGAATCAAACTTTTTGCGAGCCGAGTTTTACAAGCTTGAGCCAAGATGGGCAAAGCACGGCTCAACTCGGAGCCTAAAATTTTTTTAACGAGCCTGAGCCTTGCTAGAGATTTACGAGCTTGAGCTGAACTGGGCAAAGCTCGTCTCAATTCGGCTCGACTCATTTACAGCCCTAATCATTGAAATCAAAAACCTATGTATAAATACCCGATATCCAATAAGAAGTTAAGGTTGTGTTTGTCTCAACTCATGCTTTTGGACAAGCACTCATTGGATAAGTGGCTCATTGGAAGCACTTATCCACAGTAACAATAAACTGCATACTTGAAGAAAATAGCATTTGGTAAATACATTTATTTAACTGTTTATAAAAGTTTAAGGGTAAAATAGTTATTCTGAAAATATTATTAAAATTTAGAAATAGCATTTATTTAAGGTTGTGTTTGACTCAAAGAATTCAGGATGGAATTGGGGTTGAGAATTTTAACCCGTATGGGTAATAAGAGAAGCTATTCTCAACAACTTCTCTTTATTGGTAGCCTTCCCATACTGTTTATGGGTAAGCACTTATCCATTAGGTGTTACCAAACACACTTTGAATTTTAAAAAGTGCTTTAATAAGCTATAAATTGAAATAAGCACTTATATAAGCCGGGCAAAATGCAGTCTAAATGATTTATAGTTTTTGTATATTATTTATTAATTAATATTGATCATTAACTATTTAAAGTACACTACTAAAATAATTAGATAATTAGATTAGTAATATATTGTCATTAAAATATATAAATATTAGATTAGTTGCATGGTAAAACCTAAGTTATCAGAGCATAAAATGAGAGCGGGAGCGGGAGCGAGAGCGTAAAAACATCATTTTCAAAAATATCACAAGGCTCAAAGTGTTTTGCTCAAGATGGAGTCAATTATGGTAATGTTTTGTATTAAATCAGTGCTATATAGCGTGTTAATCAATGGGTCACTAACTGAGCATATTGAGCCGAAAAGAGGGCTAAGACAAAGTGACCCCTTGTCTCCCTACATATTTATCTTGACCCAACAGGTCCTATCTACAACTCTCAATCATGTCTAACAAGTTAATCTCATCCATGGTATCAAAATTAGTAGAATAGAACCGGCGTTAATCATCTAATGTATGTCGATGACCTGCTAATTTTGGGGCGAACAGTAAATAGAGACTGCGAAATTGTGCAACATATCATGGAAAAAATTTGTGAAGAGGAAACCATGGGATCAACAAGACAAAATCCTCTTTACTTGTTAGCCCAAATGTATGTGGTGCCCTCAAAAGGAAATTGATTACAATTTTTGGCATTCCTTGTGCTAAAGAGTCAAAACCATATATGGGAACTCAAGCTAGTCAAATGGAAAAGCAAGCTTCTGATTCGAGCTGGAAGGGCTACTCAACTTTGACCAGTCAACCCCAACTATGATTTCAAGGATCAGATCGGATCGGCCGATTTGGATTGGGATCGGTTCGACCCGAAGCCACGATACAAACTATTGTATCAAGTGGCTTTGGATCGGACCGATCCAGCCAATCCGATATGGATCGGCCAATCCGGTCCGATCCGATTCGATCCAACCAATTTAATTCTTTTTTTCAATTGGCATTGGCTTGGATCGATCCCAGCGATATCGATACGGATCAGTCAAACCAGACCGATCCATTTTTTTTTCTTTTTTTTTTGTAGGACGATCCAAAACTTGGATCGGAGCCGATCCAATACCGGATCAGGATCGGCCCGGATGCCGGTTCGATTCAAGATCCCGAGAATAAAAACCTTGACCCCAACAATTAATGTCATGCTTGATGCTCCCAAGTTCTATATTGAAGAATCTGGACAGGGCGGCTAGACTTTTTCTAGCACAAACCTGGCCAGGACCGAACCTAACATACGTTAAGCTGGCACAAAATCCGTGGCTCGAAAAGGATGTGTGGGCCGAATGTGAAAAAACAAAGACTTTAAATGAGTCTCTTTTGTTAAAAGGACGTGGCTTCTGGTATCTAGGCACAACTCCTTATGGACCCAAATGATGAACACCAAGTACCTGCGAAACAGACCTTTCTTGGAAGCCCAATCAAAACTAAGGTATTCACATATCTGGAAACATGTAGTGAAAACTAAAGACAAAATGGAGGATGAACTTATGTGGACAAATGCAGACGGAAATTCCATCCAGATCTATCCTGGAATGAATAAAGACTGGTGGCAACTTAATATATAATACTTTTAAACGCGTGCATACACACACAAATATATATATATATATTAGAGTTCGGGTTTTGATTCTGTTTGGTTTAACCAAAGCTTCAACCCAAAACCAAACTTATCTAATTCAGTTTTATAATTTCAAATCAAAACCGAACTAAATTTCTAGAAATCCAAACCAAACTGAAGTCGGTTTTGGTCAATTCGGTTTTAGGTTTAACCGACCCATGTTGCACCCCTAATAACAGTGGATGCCACTTAATGTATTAACTTATTTAAATATCTCTTGATCTTCTTTTTTTTTTCATAAAATGCCTTCAATAAAACTTAAAAAAAACCATCATGATATAATTGTTTTTCTTTTCATGCTATCCTCGGTGAGATTTGATCAGATCTTGGGTTCCATGACCAAGCAAATTTCAGGTCCTCGACGATAATTACATTACATAACAATACATTTTATATGAGTTGAGTCATTCGTTAACTATGAAAAATTGTTATATATATTATGTTGAAAAAGATAGATATGACAAATTTTAAATGTGTGATGTCTGCAAGTGATTGTTTTGAAAATAGATGAGATGTTATAAAAAAAAAAATCTTATTTATTTGTTTTAAATTATAAACCTTGTAACCCATTCAAACCCAAAACAACCCGTTGGATGTTGACACAAATGGCTCACCGACAGATCTATTGTGTCAGTGTCGACACTGAATTATCTAAAATAACTATCGTGTTGGTCCCGACACAAATGAGTCACCAACAGATTTACCGGATAGAGCCATTTATAAACTCTGACACAACAACAATGTTAATGTTAATAGACTTACATGCACGTGTGGTTTTGAATTCACTGGAAAAACATGCTGGTGGGTGTGGGCATTTTGAATTCTTAACGTAAGTAGCCCTCATATTCAAAGATTATGTTTTTAATTGAAATTTCAAGTGAATACCATTTAGACATTGTGGTATTTTGAATTATGCGTGCAAAAAATATAAAAGTAATAGATAACAAAAAGAATATCATTTTTCACCCATCTAAATTCTAGCAAGAATTTGATCACGGACTTCATGTGCTCATCTAAGATCAAATCCATAACCATTCTTTTCTGCAAATATGGGATGTTATCTTGTCAACCATTCAAAATACGATATGAACAAATGGATAACCTTAGTGCATAACCTTTATCAAGCATAATATTATCTATGAGAATGCTTTTGTCAAGCTCCCTTTATCCCAACGTGCTAGATACTCCATCAAGAATACTCCACAGTTGACACTATCAAAATGAAATCAAATTACGATTAACATTCACGCTAAATATCTTGTATATTTTCATAATTCAAATAATTACTCATACCCTGATTTTGGTGAGGAACATTGACTTTTACCACAGGCCATGATGAGACAGGAACGATCATTCTGTGCATAGCAGAAAGTATCACATCTAGAGCGGCTACCTAGAGAGCGGAGAATGTACTTACTATATGAGCTAACAAATTGGCACAATAATGATTAAGAATGCAAAGATTAGTAACATATCACTTTTCTCGGATGTGGCATTTCTTACTATCCCTCTTGCTATATCTTGGGTCCTTACATTGACTGCATATGCATACCAATATGATGTGTGACAAACAAGGACAAACACCTACAGGCGTAACAATTTTGAAAAAAAAAATGAATTACTCACTAAAATAACTACACAAATTAAAGATGTTATATTTACAAAATCATAATCTTTCGGCAAATATTCAATATCTTCATCACGGAAGAACTCTTTAAATCTTCCAACATCCAGGTTATCATCACTTTAGAAGTTGATCTTACAGCAAATTATAACTACAATATCCTAGAGGCTAAATAAACGTTGGCTCAACTAATGTCAACAAATAGAATAGCATATACTCACCAAAAAAAATGTAGAGGATACGTGAGCTTTGGTTCGTCCTCCACATAACATCGTCGACCTCACCAATGCGTAGCATACACAATCGTTACTTACATTTGTATTAGGGTCAACCTCACCAAATGCGTAGCATACACATTCGTTACTTACATTTATATTGGAACATTGGTATGCATATATTCAATATTATGGAAGCATTCACATAGCAAATCAAATTAAAATTTTACAAATCACACCAAAAATAATTACTTGAAATAGGCAACAGAGCTCCTGACACCAAACGCTCGTTGCTATTTGCCCTAGTTAAGCAAGTGAGAATAATTCATTTAGAAAAGAAGAATAAGGAATAAGTGAGAGAGACAAGGGAAAAAAAGAAGAAAAATAAAAGAATAAGAGAGAGAGGAAGAAGAGCTCTTGTCTCATACGAATTATATCATAGGTTAGAAGGGTAGATTTGGTTTTTGCTTTCATGGGCAAACTTGTTTTTATAGATTTTTAAGGGCATTTAGATCCACTCACATAAAATATCAATTGAAATTAAATATTTTGCAAAATGGTTTACTATGTTGTCAAATCTTTTAAACAAGTCTTTGATTATTACATATTTACATTTAGAGGCACCAAACTTCTTTAAATGATGGTCTTTAAAAGGCTTATACGGGTCGCCTAATAAAAAGAGTAAAATGGGCGAGGTTAAAGTATTCCAAGTCTACATGAATCTTGGGGTTTTTGGAACAATTGTTAGCCTCGTAACATTTGGTATTAAAGTAGGCACCACATTAGGGATTTTGGAACAATGGTTAGGTCCATAACAGTTAGGGGTGCAACTCGATTCATTTGGTTTGGGTTGACATCAATCTAAGACCAAACCTACATTAGTGAAGGTTAACCCAAAATCGAACTGAACCAAACTTCGAACTTTGAACTTCTCAACTTGAAAACAGAACCGAATTGATATGGAAAACCATAAGGCCAAACCAATTCAACCCAAATTACAGTTTCCGTTTAGTTAGAATCAGGTTAATACAATGTTTTTTAGAATTACATTATATGTATATATATAAAATTCAGTTTAAATCGGTTTGGTTTGATTCGGTTTACAATTATATATATTAGAGTTCCGAATTCGATTCGGCTTGATTTAACCAAGGCTTCAACCAAAAACTAATTCGATCTAATTCGGTTTTATAATTTCAAAATCAAACCAAAGTCGATTTGAGTCGATTCAGTTTTAGGTTTAGCCGACCCAAGTTGCAACCCCAAACAACAGTGGATGCTACTTAATGTACTAACTTACTCAATTATGTCTTGATAATGTATGTTATACTCTCTAATAATAAGGAAATCATATTTCATAATTTAGATTTATGCAGATTTGCGAGCTACTATCTTTGTATGGACTTGCTATATTCTGGCTTAATCCCTTTTTTTGTTTTTTCAATCATACTTTCCTTCATGCTATCCTTTCCTCCACATGGTTGTGATCTTCGTTAACATAACAATACATTTTATGTGAGTTGTGAGTCATTCTTTAATTATGAAAAATTGTTATATATAGTATGTTGAAAATGATAGATATGACAAATTTTAAATGTGTTTTATGTCTGATTGTTTGTAAATAGATGAGATGTTGGTGAAAACTGATATTTGAGAATCTTTACAAAGTTTAGAATTCTATATTTTTTTTTTATTTTTTCGTAAAAAATAAAATAAAATTCTGACGGTGATTTTCTTGTTATTTGTTTTATACGGCGATGATAATATTTCTTAGAGGAGTTGAAATGGAAACCCGCAAAATAAGAACATTTATATCGACAAACATGATTGACAAGAAGATTGACAGTATAGACATGCAGTTAATGGCATGATCATGCTAACTTCCAAAGGACAACTAGTTGAAACCTACAGTAGAAAACATGCTTTCATTCGTATATACTTCATCGTGTCAATGGTGTAGCTGAGCATTTCTTAATTTGGAAAAATGTGGACTTCAGTTGCAGTTATCAATCCAATCTGGTGCTCTTGCTGGAATAAAATTTTCTACTTACTTCATCGATGAAAGAAAAGTGTAGTAAAAAGCTTCTCATTGTTATTTATTTGAGTGGCACATGACTTGTTATACAATTTTAAGGAAATTTGTTTCCGTGATAACACCTGATTCCAATCTTTGGTTTCAATAACCCACAATAGAGGGTGTTAGATCTGTGAGGGTTAATTAATTAAAAATTAAAGAAAATATACATATAAAAATCAGAAAAATTGACACAGCAATTTTAACGAGGTTCGGTATAAACCTACTCCTCGGGACCAAGTCCAGATGATGAACAATCCACTAACATAAAGAGATTACATACACCAATTGGTCTTATACATATTAAAGACTCCCTCTTGCAATCATGTCGTCATTGTGTATAATCTGCTCCACGTCTTGTTCAGCGAGCTCCCCTCGACTTAAGCAAGCATGATTGAACTCCCTTCAA